>PITA01013185.1:0-58555 GCA_004023965.1 Spilogale gracilis
TGTTGTTGTATTGAAGGACAACACTTCAATTTAGAAAATGACTGGGATTTTACATTTAACACAGTGGTCGATCCCCTCCTTGAAGCTCTCTCTTCTTTTGATTCCCATGGAAATATTTTATAAGGTCTCCTTAGATTTCTCCCACCACTTCTGCTCTGGCATTCTTGGCTCCCCTTGCCCCTGTAATGTTGGCCTCTTGCTCTTCTCTCTCTATGTTTCTCTTCCCTGAGTGTCTCATTCACTCTTGTCACTTCAACTATCATTTATATGAATTAATCCAATATTTGTCTCTAGCTCTGCCTCTCTCCCAAAGTACAGCTTCATATTTTAAGTTCTCAATCTAGCAGCTCTACTTGATTCCCTGCTGGCTATTCAAATGCAGGTCCATCAAAATTTTAATTATCTTCACCTCCCTACATGTCCCTGTTTCCAGTTTCATTTAGAGATGACTTGGAGTGACTGTCTGGATCCTCATGAGTTTCCTTTCTCCTAAGGGGACCCCAGACCGCAGGAATGGGCCTCCAGTGTTTTTCTGAACTAGGTGGCCCACTTCCTGGCTATGAGTACTTGATCCAGGGATATTTGCCTGACCCAAGGTGGGCCAAACAAGGGCTCTCTTTTTGAAGTCTGAAATTTGAAGATACATAGATTTCATGGTTTAAAGTTCCTGGAGATGAGACATGTTAAGGGCAGCATACTTAAGTGCAAATACACAAATCACTACTGCAGCCCCACCGCCATCCCAAGCTGAGTTCCTTCTGTCCTTGGCTAAGTCTTGGTTGTATAGTTCTTCCTTCAAATTCATGAGTTATTTTTTGCATCTTTTCAATACCTTTCCACCACTTTTTTTTTTTTTCATTCTTGGATTATTTAGAGCCAGGGAAATGTGGACAAATAATCCTCCATGTTTCACAGTCAGTTCAGATCACCTTTGATGCCTCCTCTCCCTGGTCTCTGCATCCCTTGGTTCTGCCAGGTTCATCTCTCCTTCTTTTTGCCCAGGGATTTGACCTCTGGCTCAGACATTTGCAGCAGCCTATTCCCTGGTCTTCCTGTCTCTGGTTTCTTTTCTCCTTTCTTTCACTGCTATGCTTGCTTTTGTTTTTATTATTGCCAGATGAAGCAAACAGGACACTGCCTGTGAGCATGCCACTTCAATACCAAGAAACGTTAATTAAATCCTCATCATTCAACTCTCTTAGAGATTCTTGCAACTCTTTATAGTCTGGTCTCTCCCACATTTCCAGTCTGGTGAATTCTCTCCTGAAACCACTGTACTGTAAAATGAGGTTAGCTTCTCATCTCTGATTATGACCATTGCTGAGACAATTCATGCATCTTCAATGGACCGCATGAGGGGAAAGCCCTGTTTGATGTCACTCATTCATTCGTTTTTTTCATTCAACAAATAGGAAAAACCTGTAATGGCCAAGCAGTATTCTAGGTACCAGGATACTGTGAAAAGAAAGCATTTGAATCTAGAACTTATGATGAGAAAGAGCAAGAAATAAGAAGGGGGGTGGGGCTTGAGGGAAAGAGGGATCACAAAACACAGAGGCATTAGGCAGGGATAATCTTGGTTTAATCCGAGACTGTAAGGCTATGTGGGGAAAGAGCTGTGGATGTACAGGTGGGGGTTGAGAATAAAACTGGTCTTGGTTGAGATCGAAGAGGGGCCAGTGCATGGTGAAGAGTTGGAATGTCATTCCCAGTGTAATGGACAACTGTTGAAAGGCTGTCACAGGGAAGTTATATGAAAAAATATACTTTTTAAGCTGGCTACTATATAAAAGTGAAAGCAGAGAAGTCAACTGTGTATTTCCTGCATAGTGGCTTGTGTGTAGGACTATGTTAGGAGACTTGGTAAGAATGAATACTATAGGGGCTTCTGGGTGGCTCAGTCATTAAGTATCTACCTTCGGCCCACATCATGGTCCCAGAGTCCCCGGGATCTAGCCCCACACTGGGGCTAGATGAGCTAGATGCCCCGCTGAGCAGGAAGCCTGCTTCTCCCTCTCTCACTCCCCCTGCTTGTGTGCCCTCTCTAGCTGTGTTTCTCTCTGAGAAATAAATAAATAAAATCTTTAAAAAAAAAAGACTTAGTACTATAAAGGTTATATTTGGTCCACAGAAGTTGATGATTGGATTATATTGAAAGGTCTTGCATATTTTAGCACATAGTGGACATTCAATAAATGTTGATTGATTCAGTGAAGGAATGATTGAACTGCTATGAATCAAACCAGATTCCAGGAAGCAGTCCCTAATGGACCTCAACCCTCCTACTTCTCTACTCCTCTCCCTCTTCCAAATTCCCAGTGCTCTTGAAACATTTTCTCATGGACATTAATCTTCTTCCATGGATTTAGTGATTTATGTGCCTTCCTTACCTCCCCATCTAGACTATAAGTTTCCTCATGATATTTATCCCCCATAGTCCCTTGCATATTTTGCATGGCACATAATCAATGTCAGCCTTTTTGAAGAATAAATGAATAAATGCATGAATGAAATGAGATGGAAATTATGTAAAAGTCAAAGTTCTCAAAGAAAGAAATGATGACTGAGCTCCAGTCTGCAATCTGAGGATCTGTCCAGATGGATTAACAACTATGCAGCTTGGTTACTTTAAACTCTGCCTTGCTTAGAAGCCCAGGACTAACTGAATGACAAAGAGGGTCTCTATTTCAAAGAACTGAGCCCTGAGAGGCAGAGCAAGGCTGACTCCTGTGATTAAGAACAAGTTCTTATGGCTTGCTCGGTCACACAGCAGTTTATAACAAGTGTCTTAACCCTTCTGAATCACAGTTTCTTCTTTTGTCAAAGAGGCATAACAATAGATATGCCTCAGAGCTTGCTTGTGAAGAAATAATAATGATTAGTCTTATAAATGGAGCTCGTGCTATGTGACCTACAACACCCTGAATGCTGTTACTGTACAATGTACTAATCTACTTATTGCGCCTGACAACACTAGTAAGTATACACTTTTATTATCCTCCTTTTATAAATCACAAATATGAGGTACTTAGCATAGCACCCAGCACAGAAAAAAAGCATTCTGTTAATGCTAGAGATGAAAAAAACACAACATGAGACATGGAGCCAGAATGCATCATTTTCAAACCCAGTTTTGCTGCTGTTTTTTGACCATGGATGAAGCAACCTTTATAACCTCACTTTTCTCATTTTTAAAATGGACCGATGTAAGGATAAGTGAGACAAAATATATGAAAGTATGAATCTACATAAAATTACAACAAAATCCTGGATCGATGCAGATGTTTGGAAAGTGTTAGAGGTGATTTTAACGAACATGTGTAAGATACCAGCCCATTTAAATGCAGTGTTTTGAGGAGGAAGCATCTCTTCAAAGGAGAAAACTCCTCATTTGTCATAGTTTTGTTATTGCAGTGAATAGTTCTTCAGAAAGTCATGGTCTGTGACTTGTATGTGTCCAGAGGATTGAAAACTTGAAGTAAAATGAATACCTCGGTAGCTGAAGATTTTGGTTCATTGATAGTCTAATCCAACTCAGGGCATCCGGACCAGTTAATTAAAGCATTCCCCCTGAGTGCCTTCCACAGTTTATAAAGTACGTCTTCCTCCAATATCTTTTGTGATCCTTCCTCCTGGAAGTATTGTAAGGGAGGAATATTATCCCAGTTCTTTCTTTGCTGATGTTCTATCTCCTGTCTCTTGCAATTCCTAGGTTGGTCCTGGGCTTACAGGAAACACCTGCTCTCTATTGAATTGCTTTTGATCCACTAAAATGAAAATAAGTGTCCCTTGGTCTGATCATTAGTTTATGTCTTCTCAGTTGTTTGGTGTTCCTTTTTTGTGTTTTGAAAAGCACTTCTTTCAGAGTACTTTCTTAGGGAAAATTGGAAATTCAGAGATAGTAATGCTAATTAAAGCTGCCCTTTCCTTCTGGAAAAGAGAAGGTTCTCTTTCTATACATTAAACACACACACACACACACACACACACACATACACACACACACACATCTCAAGGGATTTGCTTTTTATGAAGTAGGGGGTTTAGTTTAGGGGTTAGTTTTTCTTTTCTTACTTAAAGCAGTGTTTCCTATTAAATGTTATTCATATTATTAACTGTGTGGAAGACATAATAATCGTCCCCCAAAGATGTCTGTCTCCAAATACCAGGACGCCATGGATATGTTAATTACACGGAAAAAGATACTTAAAGTTGCAGATGGAGTTGAGGTTGTTATTCAGCTGACCTGAACATAGGAAGATTATCCTAGATAATCAAGGCAGACTTGATGTAATTACAAGATAAGCAAAAGAGAGAAGCAGAAGAGTCAAGTTCAAAATGATACTGCAAGAGAAAGACTCTGCTGGCCATTAGTAGCATTGAAGAGTGAGGGAACCACAGCGAAGGCTTGTGGGCAGGCTCCAGAATCTGGCAAAGGCCAGGCAACAGTTTCTTTCCTAGAAACTTTTAAAGAAAGAGCCCTGACAACACCTTGATTTTAGCCAAATGAGACCCATTTCCGATTTCTAACCTTCAGAGCTGGAAGAGAGTAAATTTGTGTTGTTTTAAACCATCAACTTTGTCATAATTTGTTATAGCAGCAATAGGAAACTGATACAAACTGACTCCAACATTGCAATAACATAAATGCAATGAGAGAAAACAAGCAATCTCCAGCAGGGACAAAGTGCAACACCAATTGACCGTAAGTTCTGGGAAATATGTAATTCTCAGGAGAGAAATGATTCCCTTTCTAGCTCTTCAAGTCTCTGATTTTGGAGCTGGGGTAGGGAGAACATTTTTTCTTCCTTTGCCTCTCTTTTTATCCAAATGTAGTTTATTCTCTTTTACCAAAAAAGATTCACTCAGATACAGCCCCCAGATTCACTAGCTGCTAGTTTGTAGTGGATGCTGGAAGCAAGTCTTGGATGTAGCTGATTTGGGAGCACTAACAAAGGCTAACACTCATGAGCAGTACCTGGACATATACAATAGTAGGCTTGGCTTTCATGCCTAATTCACCATGTCTTCTCTTTCTTGTGGATTTTTCTATTCTTACTAGAAGAAAACTTTCTCTTTTGTAGTGCATGGTTCTTCCTTGCTTCTATCTTAGCTATTATGTAGATGTCTTAACTCCCTGTTGTAGCAGGAAGAACAATGAACTGAGGTTCCAACGACTTGGCTGTGAATCCTAGTTGTCAAGCCTGGACCAGTCACTTCAGAGAACAAGCACTTAGAGAACAAATGCCTACCGTGACCCATACCTTACATCCTAAACATTTACTGTGTAGGTATTCACTGAACATTTAGTGTGTGTTTATTCATCCCCAGCAGGAACGTGCACACATTAAGCTCAGGGTAAAGGGACTTTTGTATTCACTAGGGCCTCCCCTGTTCTGAACTCACAGGTGACAGAAACGATAGTGGTATTCATATGTGTCTGTAGGTTATGTGTGTATACACACACATGTATGAATGAGAGGATGAATGAACTAGTAAATAAACAAAATGGATTTAGAAGTTCTCTAACAGAAGCAGAATTGAGACTTCTACACATATTCTTTCCAGATATTCCTACAACTCTTTTACAATAAAACATATTGGAGATAATTATTCACTGTCCCTGGAGATTTGAAATGCATTCACTGTCTCTAGAGATTTGAAACCTATTGGGCTTTCTTTCCCAAAGTGCTGCGGGACAGGAAATGAGCCAGTGCGGCTCAGAGAACACCCTGGTCAGTCTACGAGAATCTCATGCCCAAGAACAGAGAGAACCAATCTGGCTATTGCCATATCCATGTAGATCACCAGTATTCATGCTTTTTTAAAAAAATATTTTATTTATTTATTTGACAGCGAGAGAGATCACAAGTAGGCAGAGAGAGAGAGAAGGAAGCAGGCTACCTACTGAGCAGAGAGCCCGACGTGGGCCTTGATCTCAGGACCCTGAGATCATGACCTGAGCCAAAGGCAGAGGCTTTAACCCACTGAGCCACCCAGGCACCCAGTATTCATGCTTTTAAAGCCACCTGTTCAGTATCCAAGCTATGGCTGAGAAGGTGGAGCTAAAGAAATAGCCTGCATTGCCAAGAGCTCCAGAACTTGACAGACCAGAGAAGTGGGGTGAATTCAGGAGGAAATAACCCTTGCTCAACCCTTTCCTATAGTCTGCTTTCCTCCAGTTTAAATCTCATCTGCCTGGAAGTCTGAGAATCTCATGAGTGGAGAACAGGCCACATTCAGCTGTGTGTTCTTCACTCTGTCACAGTGGTTGGCATGGAGAATTGCTTGCCTCTTCCCTCATGACTCCTTTTTTATTTTCTTCCTCTCTTCTCTCCTCATCCTTCCCCTATCTCCTGAGTCCCTTCCCTCCTCATGTTTCTCCTTTCTTACTCTCTTGATCTTATTTCCAGGAAAGAACACTATACAAAACATTTACATTTCAACATGAGCTTAAGGCCACACCACATGCTACCTTTCTGGAAAACATCTGCCTTTTAAATCTTGTATCTCTTTGTTTCACAAGACCATGATAAAAACAAAATAAAGTAAAAGTAGTGATCTTTACAAATGACACAACAAGGATATAAGAATACTAGCTCTTCTGTGAGAAATCCTGAGGTTAAATCCCAACTCCTTGACTTCTAGTAATTGTCAGGGAAGAAAAACATTTCCTCTATCCTCTGAGGTTCAGCTTCTGGGGGCCTGCAAATTAGATTAACAGAAGATCGATTAACAGGAGAAAGGGCATACAATTTTTATATATATGGAAGTTCACAGCATGAAGTGGGACTCATAGAAATAGGCAATTAGACTCTAGGGCTTACGTGCCATTTTAACAAAAGAAAGGGAGTTTGGGCCCCAAGGGATGATAAATTGCAGGGAAGTGACTAGGAAATATATGAGAGAAACTTATAGAAGATAAGGCTTCCTTTAGTTATGCTTGTTTATGCAGACTCCTCTTGGTGCTCACTCTCCATCTCTAGTGATAAGAGTTGCTACCTGATTCCTGGCACAGGAGAAAGGGTGGGCAGCTTCACAAAGGGAAATTTATGCCACAGTTAGGTAGATAAGAAGAGGACTGAGAACGCTTCTTGCATATTGTGATTCTCAAATGCCTTTAGTTCCACATAATCATTATGCCGAAGTGATGTATTTTGGAATGGCATATTCTGATTTTTTTTATAATCTTGGGCAAGTTATGTAAGGTTCAGCATTCCAGCATCCTCATCCGTAACATCGGATTAATTCTATTACCTATCATATTGAGGTGTTGTGATGATTCAATGAGATGGTTCATGTAATGTGCACAGTATGCTGTAACACGGTAGGGGTTCAATTATATAATCCTAATTATAACCTAATAAAGGAAAGGATAATAATAATTATCATTATCATCCATGAAAATCACTTCCCTAAAGCCAGCCCATATTATAATGCTATATGGCAAAAACTGTTTATAGAGAGAGAAGAGAATGAAAACCAAAGTTGTAAACTAGATTAAATGGGTGAACCCAGGAGCCCACTCACTTTAGTCCAGAAAGCCCAGGAAAAGGAAATCAGATCAGGCAAAAAAGTCATAAATCTCAGGGAAAGAGTATATTCTTAGGAATGTTTCCTAGTTAAATTTCCAAATAATCTGCTAATTTGTTTATGTAAAGATTGTATAACATAAGCTTTGATCACAAGACACATGAGTACTATTTTCAAGATATATTAATGCAATATTACTGGAAGTTTTTTCAAGTGGGAGCTATCCCCTCCACCTTTATGGATTCAAGAGGCACTCAAACCAGAACATTGGATGCTTAATTGTGTAATGGACAAACATATACATATTTTTTAAAAAATCCATTCCAGATGCATTTAGGAACCTTTCAGAATGAGTCCTGCAGCTAAGTGAAACACCATGAGTCCTGGCATGTTTGAGTGGAAAGTTTATCTGGAGAACATTTAGGAATCTTTCCAAGTAATTGAGAAACCCCAGGACATTGGGACATGATATCCTTTGGGGTGGGCCTAAAACAGCACTCACTGAGGGTGAATAGCTTTCATCGTTTTGGTGAGAAAAATCTTAAAATTAGAAGAGACACTAAGTGTCACATACCAACGTTGTCCCCATTCCTTGCTCTATTCAGATTGTTAAGAGGCCTCTTAGAACAATTTTCCACTTAGCTTTTTCTTCCCTGTCTCAGAGACCTCAATCCAGCAATGCCACCATCTTGACTTCTGCCCTAGTGGGTGCCCATTTCCATTCCTGGAAAGTCATTCCTCCTCTCATTGCTTGTTTTCAAAAATCTAGCTTAGGCTTCTCTCTTCAGTAGAACCTTCTAGATGATGCCAACCACAAGGAGGTCTTGCTTCTCTAAACTTATGTTTACTGAAAGCAGAAAATTTTTCTTTCAGAACTTAATTTCTTTCCAACTTCTCAATGGATCATCCCAGTTTCTCCCATAGTTAATAATTCAGGATCATGACAAGCTAGGCAAGTCAAGCCCATTTTGTCCACTTTTCAAGATTTTTTATCATGAACAAGTCAGTTCTACTCTTTGTATAAGCCTCCTTAAAATAAAAAGATTGTATTATTTGAACTCTAAATGTTTATACAAATATAGACTAATAATTTTAAATTTAAGTTTGACTTAACCAGTTCCTATATGCATTGCCATTCTATTTATATTTTTGGAAAGACAGTAGGTAGGTAGATAAATCTTTCTAATTTAATTTTTTTTTCCTCAACTTCACTATATTTATTTTGGTATTTGTATGATGTCAATAGGATGAAGCACATTTCTTAACCGGGGACCATCACAGGGTGAAATTTCAAACTGAAGCTAAAACAAAGAGGAAGAAATGATTAATTTCAGGTTTCAGGCAGATCATCCCTTTTGAGATTATTTAAGGTAATGCAATGGGTCAGTGCAAGGAAATTGAAAGTCTGTTCACTGACACTCTCTCTTTTTCAGACAGGGACATTCATTGGTTTGGGCATGCCTCTTTGGAATCCATTTCTTACTTTCCCAAAAGTTTCTGGAAATTTTTCCCCTGCACAATCCCTTAGCAGAGACCCAGTTAAAGAACCATTCGTCAAGGTACAGGGAAGCCCAAGAGTGCAATGATGAATGACACCATGGGTGAAACTGGGCACCCAGGACACCCAAGTTCAAATCCCAACTCTGTCAAGTCCTATCTGTAAGACTTCAGGCCAGTCTCTTAATCTTTTAAAACTTGAACTTTCTCTTTGAAACCAGAAAAATAATATAGCTCTCATAGAATTATGAAAGAATCAAATTAGTTAATAGGTGTGAAGATTTTAGAATAGTACCTGACACTCATACCTTCTACATAACTGTTAGCCACCGTAATGGAGTAAATCAGATATAAAACATGGTTGTGCCCCTTATTGAATGTAACTTTGTAAAAATAATCTCAATGCCCCTTGATTTGTTTTTTTACAATAAAGATAAAAACACTTCTCTCATTAGTTTAGGGTAAGATTAAATGAATTTATTCATGTTGGGGCACCTGGGTGGCTCAGTTGGTTAAGCGACCACCTTCGGCTCAGGTCATGATCCTGGAGTCCTGGGATGGAGTGCAGCATCCTGCTCCCTGCTCAGCAGGGAGTCTGCTTCTCCCTCTGACCTCTCCCCTCTCATGCTCTCTCTCTGTCTCTCAAGTAAATAAATAAATATTTTGAAAAAATGAATTTATGCATGTTAAGTACATGTGCCTGGCTTATAGTAAGTGAGCAAGAGATGTTAGTTTATTCCTTCAGCATTCTTTTCTTTTGGTATGGAGGACAGACCTTTGCCAGATATCCATTATACTATAAAGAAAGGGGTGAGCTGAGAATAATTAGAGAAAGACAAGGCATATTTTAACTTAACCAGCTAGGTTGGGACTAATAAGCTACTGTAATAAAGTGATAGAGCCATCACCTAGAATTATTTTTTAATAATATATAGACAGCTGTTCTTTCCCAAAATGTCCCTAGAAAAACACTCTTCCCCAAGTGTCCCCCATTTCCCTAGACTGGTCAGAGGATGTATGAAACTCATAGATAGCACTATTAGCTTACAAAATCCTGCCATAGGGGTATACATGAAAAAGTCCTTGGCATTCTTGAGAGTCACAATATCCTGTAGGTGGAGGTAACAGAAAGGGCTTAGTAAAGGTAGCCAGTACAGACAGGAACTGGCTGGGCTGCCAAGATTCTTAGCTCATGGAGCTTATACAGGAATGCCACTATCGAGAAGTCTTGCCTGGAATCAAAAAATTATATCCCTGAGTCTTTCTGTGAATTTCAAAGATGGTGAGGATTTCTTTCCTGGAAAATGAGATGTGACCATTTAAAAATTCTTTGCCTATGTGTATAAATCAAGAGATCAGTTGGTAACTATTTGCTAAAATCTGCGAAGGGTATAAAGGGAGGATAATGAATTCAGTAGTCAGGCAAAGCAGTATTTAAATTCAGTATCTAGGGGTACCTGATGGCTCAGTTGGTTAAGTGTCTGCCTTCGGCTCAGGTCATGATCCCAGAGTCTTGAGGTGGAGCCCTGCATCAAGCTCCCTGCTTCTGCCTCTCCCTCCAACTGCTCATTGTCTCTCTCTCTCCCTTTCTCTCTCTCTCAATAAATAAATAAAATCTTAAAAAACAAAAATTCTGCACCTATAGCTTTTTAGCTGTGTGACATTGGTCAATTCCCTTCACCTCTCTGTGCCTTACTTTTGTTTTGTTTTGTTTTAACTTTAATATGAAATCATATAGGATTAAAAGAGGCAGTTATAGTTAACTTGACCTAATTAACTTCTGTAACTTATTTTAAAAAAAAAAAATTGATATCCTCTTGTCAAATGTTGTCCAGAATTTCAGAAAATGGTTACTTAAAACATTTCTTTGCCCATCAACTTCCGTGAACTGCTCCCCCCTGCACTGACTTGCTGACAAACTAAAAATAACATGTTTAGGTAGATTGGTGGTAGGGCAGATAGAGGGATACTTCTCATAAACATATAAATCCAAAATGAAAAGCACTATTATAAAAGCCAGCTTGGTGGCCCAATATATTTCTGGTGCTCAGAGGAGAAAAATAGTCTGCTAGGTCAGGAAGTCTTCATGCGGGAAGGGCTAAAACTCAACTTAGAAGCAGAGAGGTTGATAGGACTGGGAAGAAGCAAAGTCCCTTCATCTACCTAGATGTAGCAGGGCCTCTAAGGTGTTGGTCCTGCTGTTGTCACCCCACACCTGCCATCTGCCAAGTAGGCACTATGCTCAGCTCTCCACAGTTAGCTCTCACAGTAATGATGAGAAGTGGGCAGTCACACGCCTATCTTGAACTTAGAAAACTAACACTCAGCGATGGAGTGGTTTCCTCAATGTCATACAGGAAAAAGTAACAGTACCAGGATTCAGTCCAAGTCTGAAGGTACCCCCAAACCTGTATATGATAGATAACTCCTTTTTATTTATTTTGTATGTTCTATTTAAATTCGATTTGATTAACATATACTGAATTATTCATTTCAGAGGTAGAATACAGTGATTCATCAGTTGCATATAACACCCAGTGCTCATCATATCAAGTGCCCTCCTTCATGCCCATGACCCAATTACCCCATCCCCCACCGGCTGCCCCTCCAGCGACCCTCAGTGTGTTTCCTCTAGTTCAGAGTCTCTTACGGTTTGTCTCTCTGTTTTCATCTTATTTGTAACTCCTTTATTTTAAGGTATATTTTTATTTTAAGATTTTTTTTAATTTATTTATTTGACAGAGAGAGAGATCACAGGCAGGCAGAGAGGCAGGCAGAGAGAGAGAGGAGGAAGCAGGCTCCCTACTGAGCAGAGAGCCCAATTCGGGGCCTTGATCCCAGGACCCTGAGATCATGACCTGAGCTGAAGGCAGAGACTTTAACCCACTGAGCCACCCAGGCACCCTTATTTATAACTTCAAATAATAATGAAAGCTACCATTTTCAATGATTACCACCTCTTTAAAGTCTTCCCACCACTCATCTTTCCCCAGGTGGAGACGGCTTTTCATTCTCGTGCCCCTACTCTACTTCAGAGAGAGATCTTTTCAAGTGCTGGTGCATTTACCAGTCACTTTCCATTTCATACCTACCTCCTTTATTATACCACATGTCCCCACAAGATAGAGTTGGACTTCATCATTTGAGTACTATTCGGAGCTCATTGTAGCAGGTTAATAAATGTTAAGAAATAACCAAATGAATGAATGAATGAATGGCTACTGCCTACTAAGCAGTGGGCTCACCACAACTTTGACAAGTAAGTTAACTACTTTATGCTTCAGTGTCCTTGCCTATAAAATGAAGATGATTATAACACCCACCACAGAGAGTTGTAGGGAGGAGTTCATTGTTGATAAATTCCTATACTATTGATCAGCACATACTAAATGCTCAGTGAATGGTAGCCATTATTACAACCACACTTAATTCTCATAGCTTCCTTTAAATAGAGAACTTTATTTTTTTTTAAAGATTTTATTTATTTGACAGAGAGAAACACAGTGAGAGAGGGAACACAGCAGGGGGAGTGAGAGAGGGAGAAGCAGGCTTCCCACCAAGCAGGGAGCCCCTGATCGATGTGGGGCTCCATCCCGGATCTCCAAGATCATGACCTGAGCCGAAGGCAGTCGCTTAACCAACTGAGCCACCCAGGCACCCCTAAATAGAGAACTTTAAACAAAGTATTATAAACTCAACTTCACAGAAAAGGAACTATTTTCAGAGAGGCTAATTTTCTTGTGGAAAATCACATAGCAAGAAAGTAGCGGAACCAGGAAATGCCCCCCCCCATCCAAGATACTATTCATAAACCTTGACTTTCTTTTTTTTTTTTTTTTTTTTTAAGATTTTATTGATTTATTTGACAGAGAGAAATATAGCTACAGAGGGAACACAAGCAGGGGGAATGAGAGAGGGAGAAGCAGGCTTCCCCCTGAGCAGGGAGCCCGATGTGGGGCTCGATCCCAGGTCTCTGGGATCATGACCTGAGCAGAAGGCAGTCCCTAAACCAACTGAGCCACCCAGGCGCCCCTAAACCTTGACTTTCATAGTGAGTTCCAGAGGCTGGGGCTGGCTTCTGCAGAGTGGAGAAAACCCGCAGGGTGATTAAGCCAGTGTGGTCCTGGCATAGACAGAGTCCATGACCATTCCCACAAAGCTGGCTGGGATGTTTGGTGTGGTTTGGAATAGAACACCCCATGGGATCCCTCAAGACATAATGACCCCTGCTTCCCTGATAAGAACCATCTAGCTTGTTTAGGAATGCAAACTCCAGGGGGACCTGGGTGGCTCACTCAGTTAAGCCTCTTAAGCCTTGGGCTGAAGTCATGAGCCAGAGTTCTGAGACTCGCATCAGGCTCCCTGCTCAGGGAAGAGTCCGCTTCTCCCTTTGCCACTCATCCAGCTCCTGTTCTAACTCTCTCTCAGATAAATAAATACAATCTTTAAAAAAAAAAAACAAACTCCAGAATCCTCCGAATCAGATTTTCCACAAAAGAGCATTTTTAACAAGCATCTTGGGTGATATTAATCATCAGGGAAGTTTGTGAAAATCAGCTTTGAGAGAGGCGGAAGCAAGAGTTGAAAGGAGGGTAGTGTGATCTCCCCCCCTCCAGGGGGCAGTTTTTTCTTTCTCTCTCTCTCTTTAAAAAAAATTAAAAAAAAAAAAAAAATACATCTATTTATTTGACAGAGAGAAACACAGCCAGAGAGGGAACACAAGCAGGAGGAGTGAGAGAGGGAGAAGCAGGCTTCCCCTCCAGCAGAGCAGGGAGCCCGATGCCAGGCTCCATCCCGGAACTCCGGGATCATGACCTGAGCCCAATGCATACTCTCAACCCAGGCGCCCCAAGGGGACAGTTTCTGAACATCAGTGTTCTTACAGGGTTCTGATCGGCCCCAGCTCTCCATCCATTCCTGTTTATAAAATATAAGGACCAAATCAGTCTCTCTAATAATGTTCTCATTGTGTCAGCGGGGACCAGGCAGCCCCAGTGGAGGCAGGTGGGAGGAAGCTGGGATGCTCCTGGTAACAAAGGCAACTGAATCGTGGTTCTTTCGCTCCTGCACTTTTCTCCCTTGAAAAACTACTCAGGGGCTTCCAGGGGAGCTTTCTGACAGGGGCTGTAGGCAGCCGCCAGGATAGCATATTCTGTCCCGGCATCCCGAGAGGGGGCTGAGCTGTCTGGCGGAGCGAGCGCTGGGAGCAGAGGCGCCGCTGCTTGGGCAAAAAGGGGGCATTCGCGGGCTTCCCAGGCAGCAAACTAGCGCGCAGCCAACCCTCCAGGGCCGCGGCGCGGTGCCCTCCAGGGCAAGTTTCCTGGGAGTGTCCCTTCTCTCCACCGACACACCACAAAGTCTCCCGCTCTCCCACAGATGCTCCCCTCGCAGCTCTAAGTGCAAGTACCCGCTGGCGGCAGCGCAGAGGCCCGAGACAGCGCGCTCTGGTTGGGGACCCCGCTAGGAAATGCCAGCATCAGCATGAGAGGCTGGACTCGAGCCCAGGTCGGTCCTCACTCCGGGGGGCCGCTGCTTCGCCCGGTGCGTCCGCGAGGAGCTGCTCACTTTTCGCCCTCGCGAGTCTTTGTTCCAAGCCAGAGATTACTCGGATTCTCTAGTTAACTCCCTCCGCTCCAAAGGGGTCCGGAGGCTGGGATGCTCTGCCAGCTTGAAACATGTTGACTCTTGAGTGGGAGTCGGAAGGACTGCAGACAGTGGGTATTGTTGTGATTATATGTGCATCTCTGAAGCTGCTTCATTTGCTGGGACTGATTGATTTTTCGGAAGGTAAAGTGGTCGCTCCAACTCTGTGCGGTTGGTCAGATCTGGTTCAGAACTGCATGCAGAAGCTGCAGAAGTTGAGGAGGTTTGATACCCAAAGCAAAAGTTTTAAAATATGCATGCTTGATTTGAAGCCACCTAGCACTGGACAATTCATGTCTGTTTACCCAGATATTTGACAATGGGAGGGAGCGGATACTGTACCCATTATCTTTCTCTTTGAAAACTCTTAAGTATAGGGTGATATTATGGGTTAAGTGTATTTCCAAGGTGCGAAGTTAGGACTCTCTATTATGGAGTGGTAGTACAGGTTGTTTTTTGGTTGTCAAGTTCATGACGGCTATCACGCCTTAATGTCATTAGGAATTTTATTCTCTGGAGGAGTACCCTGATTTATGAGGGAAATAACTGTGTGCTTCATTAAGTAGGAGGTGTGGGGGTGGAGCTGGGTTGTTGATTATGGTATACAATGGGTAGGCTTTTTGGTTAAAATAGAGTTAATGGGTGTTTAGCAAAAATGTGCTTGAACACTTAATTTGCAAAACTGTTTCATTTACATTTCCCAATGAGCCACTTTGCTCATCTGTCTTTTGAGTGGGAACCCATATGCCCAGGGCATCACTGTTGCTATCAACAAATATTTTATCCATCTAATATAAATTTTACTACTCAAATTAATTTTATTATTCAAAGATGGGGTAAAATGTTGATTAATTTTGCTTTAACAATTTGGATAGATGTGTGTGTGAATATAGAGACATATATATACCATATATATGCACATGCATTTTTTCATGAAATAATTTTCTACTGAAATAAGATATTTTTAATCATTTAAACCTCAGCATCTGAGGTCAATTCTACATCTAAGCTCTCCTATCTTCCCAAGTGAAAGAATTTACCTAAGATACTTGCTAATATTCCTTCCAGATAAGGGAAGGATCTATTTTTGCCAAGTTTTTTATGCCTGTTCACTTCTCATGTTGTGTGTAATGCTGGAAGATGATGGAAATATTTAAGCCTGCCATGCTTCTCATCTTTCTGACTACAGGAGCTAAGACCTGATGGCTACAACGACATCATCCTAAACTACATCCGGTACACAGGTTGTTTCTGTTAATATGTTATAATAGTCAATGTATCTGATCTTTAGGAAGTCTTTTCTTTTCATTTTTTTTTTTTAACAAAGTGAGTTTGTTAGGTTCTAACTATTTAGATCTCTATAAGAACATAAAAAATTCCTGTGTAATTTTCATATCCTCTTGTAAATATTCTCACTCTGTGGTAAGCTCTGCTTAGGCACACAAGAGAATAATGTTGTAATGGGATTAAATAAAACCTCAGAAATTAGTTTCTTCCTTTTCTCATATTACACCGTGATTTTATTTAACCCCTGGGAGGAAATCAATGCATCAGCAAACTTCTCCAACTTTTGCATTGTTCCGAGATTCTGCCTCAGTGTTCTAATGTTGATACTGTAATAAAACACAGATGAGATCATTTCAATTTCTGTGACGGGAATAGTTTTCTTCTGTTAAATTTTGTCACCATATTAGTTTTTGTTCCCTGAACTTGGCTGAGCTATAGCCCCCAGTTTAAGGCATAATATTCCAGAAGGCTAGGTTTCATACCCAGGTGAAACATTCGCTTCAATGAGTATGTTGAAATGAGAACAGCCATGGGAGTATTGAGGAAGTCAACCTTCCCAGCGCTATGCTGTAGCAACACAGTTTTTTTATTGCCCATGTTGATAATGTACATATTTAAAGTCAAAGGCCCCAGATTTTTGTGTTTTTTTTTTTAAGATTTTATTTATTTATTTAACACAGAGAGAGGTCACAAGTAGGCAGAGAGAGAGGAGGAAGCAGGCTCCCTACTGAGCAGAGAACAGGATGCAGGCCTTGATCCCAGGACCCTGAGATCATGACCTGAGCTGAAGGCAAGAGGCTTTAACCCACTGAGCCACCCAGGCGCCCTTAAAGGCCCCAGGTTTAAGACCCCTGCAAATGACTCAGCTTTTATTCTTAACTTCTGTTTTATGTCACTTAAAGTTGACGGTTTTCACATGAAAACTTCAGATCTGAGTTCCAACAATATAAAATGTGAAATTGTAAACCTCACTCCCTCCACTACAATCACAGATTTTTGTGCTAGTCTGAAATGTCTTTCTTGGGATGGATATCCATATTCGTTTTCAACTAATAACCATATCCATAAACCATTCTGTATTTCTATACACATACACATGATGTGCCTACACATTAATAGCTATTATGCAAAATGTCCAATAAGCTGGTGACAATTTGGGTTCAATATAAAAGCCTCGGTCACACTAAGATTCAAAGACGCAGGTACCCATACATGAGGTATAACCCATTTTACTGGACAAGTCAATCCTTTTTTTGTTCTGAAGTACATATTAGAAAATGCTGATCTAGTTCAACTCTTTCATTTTACATAGGAGACAGCTGCAACCCAAAGAGGTTAACTGATTTACCAGAAGGCAAAACTAACTGGAGGAGAGACAGGACCAAAACCAAGGACTACTAAGCAGTATATGGTTCTTTCCCTACTATACCATACTTTTTACTTATTTCTCTTCCCTAATACTAAAAAGAGAGTCAATGAAAACATGTGCAAAATTTCCTGAATTCTGAATTCTTATCCTGGGCTGTCCATTAACACTGGGAGATTTATGAAGGGAAAGATTAGACAACAGCCACACAATTTCTAAACGTGTCAACCTCAACCCAAGCATGGCATGTAAGTGAGCCAAGCAAGACCTCTGACAGTATCATAGACTGGTGGCAGGTTTGGAACAAAAACAAGCCAACTGGTCTCCTGAGCTTCTTTATCTCTAACACCTGCACTGCATTTTGACTATCTGTGATGTACATTCAGTGGCCATAAATACCTAATCCAACTGTGAGACCCAGTAAGACCATGAGAACCATGGCATAAGCCTGTCTGTTTTCTCAGGCTGTGGTAGTATCCGGTGAGTAGTTATCACCAGCCAAGTGGACAAATAAGGAAAAGGCACAAAATACAGAGAAAGCCATGAACTATTAGATTATCCTTCATCATTTCTGTCTACAAATGATAAAAATTCCCAAAAAGCCTACTCCAGTGTAGATTGCTAAACTTTTCACTGATTATCCTAGAAAATACATCCCACAAAAAGTCCAGGGAATTAACCATTCTTCTTGGTGGAGAAATGAAGATGAGGTCCAGAGTAGAACCGTGAGATTCTTTTAGGTCACACAGAACTTTTATACTATACTTAGGGGCAATAATTCTTTGCTGGTACAACTATGGAATATTTTCTCTAGTATGACTATATATCTATTTACTTAGAAAGTAGTTCTGAATCTATTTGAATGAGAGGGTAGGTCTATAGTAGTGTTGGGATAAAGCAATGTTACCATAGGATTATAATCTATAATGGCTAGTGAAAATTAGCCATGGGAAGAAAGGAATAAAGAGAAACATTTCTGCTCCCACCTAAATTAGATTCTGATTTCGATAAGACCTCATTTAAAAACTTTAATTCTCTTTCAGGTGAAATTCAAGGTTTAGGAAACAAAACTAATTTTGCAAAGAGGATTCAAAAGACTCGAGGGATTTTAATATGATGATTTGAGGTTTTACACATATCCACTCATTAATAAGGAGGATGATGAAGAACACTCAAAAATGGATCTTATTATTTCATAGATTAACGTGTAATATATGTCTTGTTGGATTCTAAATGCATGCATTGTTCCCTGTTAGACTGAGATGTAGAGAAGTGTGCAAGATGAACATTAAGGGGATGTACTTTCAGTGAACTTATATTCTAGGAAAGGAAACAAATTACCAAACAAGACAGAAAAATGTAACTGCTGAGCATAAGAGAAAAATGGCCTGCAGAAGCATAGATGGAATGGTACATTCTGGAAAGGACCTAAGGCTTCATGGAAGGAAATGGTTATATGGGACTTAACAATGTGAGAAAGACTTCCCAAGTTGGAGAAGGGAAGAACATTCTAGGTTAAGCAAAGAGCTTGAGTTGTGCCTCTAAGCACTGACAGGATGTAGCTTTCATGGATAAGAACAGTGGTTCTCACACACAAAAAGTTGAAGTGGGAGATGTAGCTGAAGAGGTAGCTTGAAGTTCAATGCTAAGAGTGTCTACTTATTCTTCAACCAGTGAAGAACCATTGATTCAAAGTCTTTAACTTTGGGGGAAAAAAGTGACTGTGACAGACCACTGTTTAAAGGGTTCAGTCTGGGAGTAGATGAAGATGAATTCTGTAGAATAGTCATGGAAGCAGAGATATTAGTTATGCCCTTGGAACAATTCAGGTGACAGACAATAGGGCAAAAATCTATAGCTTACCCATGTCAATAAAATACTTAATGTGAACTGTCAATTTCCAGTTTTTCCAAAAATCCATGTTTACTATAATATGCTTGACCTGCACTTGTTCTGAAATACCATAATTGCATTTTATTTGGGGACAACATTGTTAGGTTTTAAATATCTTTCTTGAGAGGAAAAAAAAGTGGGAAGCACTACTATCATATCTAGTAGTTATAGATATGATAGCACCATTTATAGTGGGAACTTAACAGGTCTGAGAGGTATATTGACATTTTACAATGTCTTCAATTATTCTGAATCTTTTATTTTGGAAAAAAATCACACAAAACACAATACAGAGAGTGCTGTATAATGCACAGTCATTTACCCATCAATAATGAGCATCACTTTGTCATTTGTGTTTCAGCACTGGCTTGCCTTTGAAACTATTTCCCCCTTGTCTGCAATACGCCAGGCATTCTGCTAGGCCCAGGATACAAAGATGAGTTAAAGATAGTCTCTAACCTCACAGAACTCTCATTTGTATAAATAGATGGGGAATAGAAACAAAGGAAAGGCAATGCATTACAGTATATAAAAGTAAGACCAAGATAAAGAAGAAGAATGGAAAGTAATTAAGTCCAAATGGAAGAGCTAGAAGAGATGACTCCCTGGAAGGGTTGACTTTTAGTCTGGATTTTGATGGATAAAGAGAGGTATATCATCTTCAATGACCAGCAAGGGCCTTATGTAGTTTCCATATGCAGGGTTCTGGGTGAGATAATTCTATATGCCAACACAGGGACATGGTCCACAATGCAGAATTCAACAGAGAGTGTCAAAGGGAATGAACACAATTTTATTCCTTCTACTTGATTATGTAATTATCCATGCTATCTACCATAAAAAGACACTCAAAACATTACAGTGTGAGTGCCATTTACTCTCATAGAGTAATGGTGTCTTTGCGCTTCTCCTTAGGCTGCATAATTGAGGGCCTTCAGTGCCTCTTTCAAGTTTCCATGGTAGCCTGGAAATGGTTGATTAGTTGGCTACATTGTTTTGTTTTGGTTTTTTTGTTTTTGTTTTTTTTTTTGAGGGAGATTTCAGATCAAAATCTCACTGAAAAGTAAAGACATGCACATGCCAAAGTCATCTGGAGCAGCTGTTCATTAGAACCTCATGGCCATGGGAAATCATTCCAAATGAGATACCCAGCAGTGAGCTGAAAAAGCCCAGCTTACATGGACATTGATTTGGCTGGGAAAGTAGCCCTTTCAGTTTTATAACTGGGGAGAAAAAAAAAAAGCTTTAAATTTACAAGTGAGATTGAATACACGTGTATCAAGCACCTACTGTGTGAAGGGAAATAGAGGAAAAAGGGGCATTTTATTGCCCTTAAAAGTTTTCAAGTTGGTAAGAGTACAAACATGAATAATTAATCAAAGACCAAAAGAAGGGTTTGGTGAGAGGGAGCAAGGGTTTTGTAAGATTTGAAGAAAAGAGCCATCCCCTCCAGTTGGAAGTTTTCAAGGAAGGTTGAAAGAAGTCAGTGGTGCCATTGGATCGAAAGACTGACATAAACTGGAAGCTATGAAATATAATATATTTTTTTAAAAAGCAGTTTCCTGAAATCATTGTTTGTAATCAGCTTCTTTCCAAAATTCCATTAATCTATTTATGATACCAAGCATCTGCTTTGAATCTGGTGACCTATTTGGTACTGATAAGTTTGGGGAATATTATTTTTCAGTTTTGCTTACTCTGAGAACCCATTCCCCACCCCAGCTAGGAGCAGAGAGCTTATATCCTAATGCGGAGGGGAAGTGTAGGTGGAAAAGTTGTATGTTTCAATGGCCTCCAGCCAAAGGTCATCAGGAGCAACCTGTGGTTGAATAATTTGGCTTCATTGCTCTTTGCAGAGAAAAGGAACGCATAGCATGGAAAGCGGTGGAACATCTCAGTAATGAGATATGAGAACAGACTTATGGCATTTGAGCTTCTGTTGGGGGATTATGATTTTGGAAGTGGGGTTTTGCTCTGAATTAAATAAGAAGCTGGGCTAATTCTATGATTATCTTAATAAATGTCATCTCTAAGTAGTACAGACTAGACAGAAGTTAAAACTGCAATTGGCAAAGAAACAAGCTACAGTAACTAGATGGGGGATATTTGGTCATTTTTGTGGTTTAAACAAAGTTCATATTGTTGCCTCTTCTCACATATGATAATAGACTGATTTTGCTTTTTTGTCTTGATAAATCAAAGGTACAGAGTGGTCTTGTCTGAGGTTGATATTGTGTGAAATTTGAAATGCCTGTATTCACTAAGGGAATGCGAAGGTCTGGTGATAAACCAGGGCAGCTCCCTTAGAATGGAAGGGGCTGCTTTCTCTTCACACATGATCAGAAGGAGAGCAGAATAAGAAGGAGGACAGGTATATAAGGTACATAGCAGACATATCTGAGTTTGAAGTTTAATTCAGTGACTTTAAATAGATTATTCTACCTCCCTGAGTTTGAGTTGCTTTTTCTATAAAATGAGTCTAATAAACTCAACCCTTTGAGATGCTGTAAGGAATGCAAAAGTAGAAATGAGATGTGTAGTTCAGTGCCTGGAGCAAAAATAGGAGCCAATAAATGCCTTCTTTGTAATTACTTTGGAATCACATGTTCAAATTCCTTGAGATACACCAGTGCTTCCCAAATTGTACTGTGTATCAGAATCACTTACATGGCTTGTTATACCACAGACTGCTGAACTCTACTCTCAACGTTTCTGACTCAGTAATCTAGGTGACAGTCTGAGAATTTAAATTTCTAATGACTTCTTACTTTAAGTGCATGCAGCTGTCAAGGGGCAACACTTTGAGAACCACAAATCTGAGAGGTCAAACCTGTGATGTGAGGAAATGTGTTCTTCATTGTGTCCTTTGGCACCTGTGAAACTGTATTCTGGAGCAGTGGTCAGCCTTTTGTTCCACAGTAAATATTGTAGGCTTTGTGGGCCATGCAGTCTATTCTAACTAGGCAGCTCTTTTGTGATGCAGAAGCAGCCATAGATGATATACAAATGAATGCTCATGGCTATGTTCCCATAAAACTTTCCGGAGAGATATGCAAACCTGAATACAATAAAATCTCTATGTCACAAAATATTATGTTTTCATTTTATTATTCTTAACCACTTTAAATATAAAACAATGCTAAGCTTGCAGAGAATACAAAC
The DNA here is from genome assembly GCA_004023965.1 of Spilogale gracilis. Lineage (NCBI taxonomy): Eukaryota > Metazoa > Chordata > Mammalia > Carnivora > Mephitidae > Spilogale > Spilogale gracilis. The sequence goes on from PITA01013185.1 coordinate 22,382, forward strand.
AGCAGGATAGACTTGCGTTACTATAATTTGCCAACCGCTATTCTAGAGTTGGCAGTACAGGAACCTGTTGAGAAGGGTCTAAGATTGGTGAGATGTTGCTTTTTGGAAGCTTGTCTAGATTTTCTGAGCCCTCAGTCTCATTGAATGGACAGGGATCTAGTCCCTTTTTAGGCGGGGGTTGATGAAATTATCTGCCAGATTAGCAAATCATTTGAATTGCTGTGTATGTGTTTGTTGAATAAAACGTCTTCTTTTCCCCTAATTCCACATGTCCAGGCCAATTTAGAGGTACTTATGTAAACTAAGCCACCCACATGACTTTGTCACACAATGAATCAGTGTCGGGCTAGACAGTCTAGGTTACCCCCTCTTACTGATTTTCACCTTAGGTTTCATTGCCACTAGGACAGGTAGCATTATGCTCCTTTCACTGAGTTTATAAACCCTTAGCTACTATATTTGTTAAAGACATATTTCAACTTTTCAAATTATACTGGTCCTCTGAGTGTTGCATTATATTGAGCCTTTCGAGTGTAGGACAAATACATTGAATCAGCAAACTTTTTTTTAAATAAAATCATCTTAAATCTAGATCATCTTGAAAATGAGAACTATAGAGGGGCACCTGGGTGGCTCAGTCTGTTAAAGCATCCTGCTTTTGATTTCAGCTCAGGTCATGATCTTGGGGTCATGAGATCAAGTCCCACATCAGGCTCCATGTTCACCATGGCAAAGTCAATTTCCTTATGGGGAGGACCAAGGCATGTTATGCAAAATAAGGCATCTTCCTTGAGGGGATGGAAAATGCCCCTGTGATAGACTGCCTCATTTGTGTTTATCAAAAAATTCCTGACTCAAATGATGTGGGTTTAAACTTCAACTTTGTTGCTTACTTGTTGGGTGATTTTGGATTAGTGGCTAATCTTTCCAACACTCAGTTTCCTTGTCAATGGGCTAGAGTGAAAAAAATATTCATTAAAAAAAAAAAAAGAAAGAAAATTCTGACTGATGGGTTATAAATTATTTCTGGGGGAGGTTGAAAATGCATTTAGTTGAGCCATTAAGCTCTGGTTTGATGACATGGCCTAAGTGACATCATTTTGATCATGTCATTTTCTTTTAACAAATCATCCATGAAAGACAGGATCTTCAATGTGATCTGTGTACCAAGAACTGTGCTAGTAATTAGGAACAGAAATCACAGATTTGGCTAATAGGGGTTTACATACAAAGGAACACGGAAACACAACAGTTTAGCAAATTGCCCTGGTCTCACATCTGTGCAAGGATGTGGGTGTCCCTTCTAGGGACATATGGACAGGCAGACTGGTCAGTCCCATTTAGAAGGTGGGCGTTTCAGAAAGGACTCGCAAAGATGGCCTTCAAGCTGAATCTGAGTGACACTCGTAGCATTCACCATCACTCATTCTTAGGAACTACTGACAACTGATAGAACCTATTTTCACATTTTCAAGGCTAACTCATGTTGATCCCAGCTTCTAGGAACTGACTCACATTTTATTCCTGTCTCTCCCACAATGCCTCTTTTACCCAAATACACCCATATCTCTCCTTATAAGTCCAGACTAGAATCTATTCTTTTTCTTAATACCACCCTTTCTTTTTTTTTAAAGATTTTATTTATTTACTTGGCAGAGAGAGAGAGATCACAGGCAGACCGAGAGGCAGGCAGAGAGAGAGAGGATGAAGAAAGCTGAGCAGAAAGCCCGATGTGGGCCTTGATCCCAGGACGCTGGGATCATGACCTGAGCCGAAGGTAGAGGTGTTAACCTATTGAGCCACCCAGGCGCCCAACATCACCTTTTCTTAATACCACCTGTCACCCCTGCACTATTCCCCAAATAACTTCATTTGTATAATTCATCTTTTCATCAGTTAGAGAAAAGGGACCACTGGACCTCAGTACACAGTGAATTTTCTTTTAATTTCTACCAGATCCAGAGCAGAAGAATGCTTTCTACTTTCTTTTTATAATAGAGGCTCAACAAATACTTATCTGTGGGTTTCTCAGCTGCATCTTTGATGGACTCTTTACATCAATATACTTGTCTCATCTAAACCGCATCCCTACCCTGTTCTCTTCCAATCTACTACATAATTCTCACAATTGAAGTCTTCCCAAATATAAGGGGATTGAACTCATACTCAAGATTCTTCTGTATCACCTACAACATAAAATATCCACATTCTTTGAGTCTGATACAAAGATGGAATCACTGCCTTCTTTTCCTCCTTCTGCTATTCCTCTTCCAGCACAAGGAACTACTGAGGTTCCTTGATTACTCATACTTTCTCTAGCTGCTACATCTTTGCATGTACTGTTTTCTCTCCCCAAGTGCCCTTCCCTCCTCATACTCCTGGAAGTGTCTTTTCAGCCTTCAACTCTTGGCTCATATTCTTGTTCTCTGAGAAGCATGTCCTGGCTTGTTCAAGCAGCAAAAGACACTCTGGCTCTGAGGCCTCTCTGCCTCTTCCTCATGAGCTCCTTTGCCCATTTTATGCTCCATTGCTATCAAACTCATTATTTTTCAAGCACTTCATGCTGTTTCCTGCTTCATGCCTTTGCTTGCACTCTAAATGTCCCTCCTTCTAGAATACAAATCCCATCGGTCTTTACCTGATTAACTCCTTGTTATCATTTAAGCTCAGCTCCAGAGCCATCTGTTCCAGAAACCTCCCTTGAACCACTGAGTTGGATTAAGTGTCCAACACTTAAAACAGAAATTGTTATACTAAAGCACTCTCTGTTAGCACTTCAAACTACATTATGCTCTTGATTCCTATGCCTTTCTCTTTTGCTAAATTTCAAGCACCACATAGGCATAGCATTTATCTCTATAACCTTAGATCTTTATGGAAGGGACAGGTAGATAATGGATAGACAATTTATTCAGAGGTCTTGGTAAGAAACTTCTCTGACTTTCCACAAGTCTTCTTTTTTAAGTGTTTATTTTAATTTCACTTAGTTGACATACAGTATTATTATATTAGTTTCAGGTATATAATATAGTGAGTCAATACTTCCTTACAGCACCCAGTGTTCATCAAGATACGTGCACTCTGGAGCACTTGGGTAGCTCAGTCATTAAGTGTCTGCCTTCAGGTCCAGTCGTGATCCCAGAGCCCTAGGATAGAGCCCTTCATTGGCTCTCTGTTCAGCAGGAAGACTGTTTCTCCCTCTCCCACTCCCTCTGCCTGTGTTCCTGCTCTCACTGTCTCCCTCTGTCAAATAAATAAATAAAATCTAAAAAAAAAAAAAAAAGATAAGTGCACTCCTTGATCCCCATTTTCTATTTACCCCATGCTCCTGCCCACCTCCCCTCTGGTAACCATCAGTTTGTTCTGTATAATTAAGAGTCTGTTTCTTGGTTTCTCTCTCTCTCTCTTTTTCCCTTCTCTCATTTGTTTTGTTTCTTAAATTCCATAATTCCAAATATGCGTGAAATCATATGTTTGTCTTTCTCTGACTAACTTATTTTGCTTAACATTTTACTCTCTAGCTTCATCTGTGTCATTGCAAATGGCAAGATTTCATTCTTTCTTATGGCTGAGTTAGATAGATGATAGATAGATAGATAGATAGATAGATAGATAGATAGATAGATAGATACCACATCTTCTTTATCTACTCATCAATCAATGGGCACAGGCTGCTTCCATATCTTGGCTGTTGTAAATACTGCTGCTGTAACCATAGGGAATGCATGTATCCCTCAGAATTAGTGTTTTATATTCTTTTGTATAAAATATCCAGTAGTGAGATTACTAGATCTTAGGTAGTTCTATTTTTAACTTTTTGAGGAACCCCCATACTGTTCTCCACAGTGGCTGTACCAGTTTGCATTCCTACCAACCATGCATGAATGTTCTTTTTTCTTGACATCCTCGACAACACATTTTGTTTGTTGTGTTGTTGATTTTAGCCAGTTTGACAAGTGAGAGGTAATCTCATTGTAGTTTGGATTTGCATTTCCCTGATGGTAAGTGATGATGAACATCATTTCATGTCTGTTGGCCATCCATATGTCTTTTTGGAGAAATGTCTGTTTGTGTCTTATGCCCATTTTTAATTGGATTATTTGTTTTTGGGTGTTGAGTTTTATAAGTTCCTTATATATTTTGGATACAAGCCTTTATTGGATAAGTAATTTGTAATTATCTTCTCTCATTCTGTAGGTCACTTTTTAGTTTTGTTGCTTCCTGTGCTGTGCAGAAGGTTTTTATTTTAGTGTCATCCCAATAGTTTCTTTTTGCTTTTGGTTCTCTTGCCTCAGGAGACTTACCTAGAAAAAAGTTGTTATTGCTGAATGTTAAAGAAGCTACTGCGTGTTTTCTGTTTTAGGATTTTTATGCCTTCAGGTCTACATTTTAAATTTATTCTTGTGTATGGAGTAAGAAAATGGTCTTCTTTTTTTTTTTTTTAAAGATTTTATTTATTCATTTGAGAGTGAGAGATTGAGAGAGAAAGAGAGAGAGATTGAGAGGGGAGAAGGTCAGAGGGAGAAGCAGACTCCCCATGGAGCTGGGAACCTGATGTGGAACTCGATCCTGGGACTCCAGGATCATGACCTGAGCCGAAGGTGGTGTTGTTCAACCAACTGAGCTACCCAGGCGCCCCCAAGAAAATGGCCTTCTTTCTTTTGCATGTTGCTATCTAGTTTTCCCAACACCAAGTATTGGGAAAGATAGAAGAGACTGTCTTTCCCTTTGGATACTCTTACTCTTTCCTGTTTATCAAAGATTAATTGACCACACACTTGTAGATTTATCTGGATTTTCTATTCTCTTCCATTGATCTATGTCGACTTTTGTGCCAGTACCATATTGTCTTGATCATCACAGTTTTGTAGTATAACTTGAAGTCCAGAATCATGATGCCTCCATATTTGCTCTTCTTCTTCAAGGTTGCTTTGACTATTCAGGGTCTCTTGTGGTTCCATATAAATTTTAGAATTGTTTGTTCTAGTTTCACAACTGCCTTGAACTGATTTAATTTTTAATCATTTTGTTTTAGACAGGGATATTTAGCTTTGACACTATTAATATTTGGGGCTAACTAAGGCTTCATTGTGATTACTGTCTGTCCTCTGCATTACAGGACAATCAGCAGCATTCCAGGCCTCTACCTATTAAGTGCCAGTAGTAGCTTTTCCCCGGTCGAGTTGTGACAACCAGAAGTGCCTCAGGATGTTCCCTAACATCCCAGGGGCAGGCAAGCGAAATCAGCTCCTTTCATCTTGAGAACCATTGGGTTGAGACATGATCAAACAGTGTGTAAGCTTTTTTATATATATACATATGTTCATAATCATAAAACTGAACTTAAGTCTAAAAACATCATAGATTGGAAATCATTGGAAATCAAAACTGAGTGTTGAGAAAGAGTGTATTTTTTATTATAAAAATAACAGTCATTAAAGAAATTTTATAAATATAGGAAAAAAAAGAAATATGAAGAAAATATCCCTAAACTCACCAAATACTTTTATTTACATTCAGTTTTTTTTTTTTTTAAGATTTTATTTATTTGTTTGACAGAGAGAAACACAGCAAGAGAGGGACCACAATCAGAGGGACTGAGAGAGGGAAAGGCAGGCTTCCTGCCAAGCAGGAAACCTGATGAGAGGCTCGATCCCAGGTCTCTAGGATCATGACCTGAGCCGAAAGCAGTCGCTTAACCAACTGAGCCACCCAATCACCCCTACTTTTAGTTTTTTAACACACGGACTCATTCCTTTAAACTTCAAAATAATACTTAAAAATTACAAAATTATATGTAGCTTTAAATTCAGTATTAGAGCATAAGTATTTTTATAGTAGCTCACAGATCCTTCATAAATATTTTAAGGTCTACATTATAGTCTATAAATGTGTGTGTATAAATTACTTACCCTGATTTTAGGAAGTGTGAGTTATTTGCATTTTTTCTAGTATTTGAAAAATTCTTTAATAAAACCTTTGTGTATTAAGTTGCTAATATAGTTAGAATTATATTCTTAAGATAGGATGTTAACAAAGGATTAATGAGACAAGCAAATGAAGTGTTTCAAATCTCTTGACATACAAGGTCAGATTGCTGTATAAAGGAGTTGCACAAATTTACTTGTGCCATGGTAATGTAGGTATTCCCAGTGTTTTGCACACAAGGCACTGTCACTATGTGCTGTTGGTTAGGGGACGTTTTGAAGATTGACCTGAAAGACCATATTGGCCAGCTCAATGAAGAAACTGTCTTAGGGATGGACTATTAATGCCTTTTTAAAAAATTTTACCTATTTATTTGAGAGAATGAGTGAGCAGGGGGTAGGACAGAGGGAGAAGCAGGCTTGCTACTGAGCAAGGAACCTGACATGGAGCTCCATCCCAGAACCCTGGGGTCAGGACCTGAGCTGAAGGCAGATGCTTAACAGACTGAGCCACCTAGGTGCCCCACTGCTAATGACTTTTAAATTAATATTAGGAATCTGATTTTGTACAGGCATGAAATTTCCATTGTAGCTTGAAAATGTTCTTCCTACCCTATTCTCTTGTCAGTCAGGATACCCTTTCTGTATGAAACAGTACCAGCCTTTCCCAATCATCATGCCCACCACCAAGACTGATGCTTAGTAGGCACTGGATTATTTATTGAATGAGAACAAAAACATAGTCTCACACTAGGTGAAGTAATTCCTGCATTTGTATAGATTTAGGAGGAAAATTGACATGCATAAGATCATTGCTATAAACACTGAAATATTTCCTGACCCTTACTAATAATATGCATTTTACCTAGATGAATTTAAATAGCTGGGAGGGAGAGTAATGTCTTTTGTTAGAGACACACCCATATTCATCTCAAATAATAATATGGTACATTTTGTTTATGTAACAAAGTCTAAAACCAAGAATTACAGATGTTTGGCTAAGAAGATATGAAAATCTATCCACTCAAACTCCTTTCTGTTATATAGGTCATAATAAAATAATTAGGTACACAGGGTCCCTTTGGAATTAACAGTAGAGCTTGCTTGTAGAGGCAGAACAATACTGAGGTTAGGAAACACTGTGTTTTGCAGATAGAAAGGCATAGGTCAAATCAGATCTGCCCTTGAAACTTTCTGGCTGTGAGTCCTGTGCAAATCCCCAAACCTCTCTGAACCTCAGTTTCCTTGCCCACAAGTTGGAGATCACCATCACACTAACTTCACAGATCTTCAAAATTGTCAAGTAACATTGAGACAGAATAGTTTGGAGACAAGGCACGAACCTTATGTCAACTCAGATTTTCTAATGATTACTCCAGTCACCCCTCTTAGAAAACTTCTGGTAGAAAGGATCCCAGACACTGTGAATAGAGCTGCCCCAAACACAAATTTATTTATGTTGATCATGAATATTTTGTGTTGCAACTTGTACTAGGTTGGGTTCTACCGCATACCAGAGTTCATAGATATTTTTTCTAACCACTTTTATAGATGAGGAAATTTGTTTCAGGAGGCTAAGTGACTTGTCTACTTTACGAGAAACCAAGCAGTAGCATTAGAATCAACCAGACTTCAGAAGGTGTAGCTCACATTTTCCCATTCTGAGCTTCCTTATGAGGACTAAGTTTTGTTTGTTTGTTTTTCTAAATCTCTAAGTTACATGAAGAAATACTCCAAGGTCCTTGGATTAGTACAATGAACATAGAATATTTAGGGTCAAGTACTTTTCCAGACATCCATTTGAATAGAATTAAGTATGAATGACTTTACATGTCAGTAAACTCATAGTTATTAATGACCTGGTCACAGAAACTCTCTAATAAATAAACGGGAAATATTGGAGACCTGGCAACAATGAGGTAAACTGGTGATGTGATTCCAAATTTAAACAAATTCAAGGGGGAAATGGAGAATGATAAAATAATTAGAAGACTGAGGCACTTGAACAAATACCCAAATTCCACATCTGTCTTCACTGTATTCAGTAACTCTTAAATATCACCAGTGCATTGAAAAAATTACCAGAGGCTTCTAAACATCACCTGAGTGGAAAACAGGAATACCACCTTCCTATTGTTGCATTTATTCAAGGAGACAGAGGGAATTAGCCAAATGCATTCCTCATGACAATAGGTGATTGTATAGCTAAAACTTTTTGAAAATGTACCTTGCTAAAAATTTGCACAAAAGTTCCAGGTCCCTAATAAGATTTTAGACTAAAAATATCATGCTCCAAATAGTAAGTTGGCCTCAATACTGTTGTATATCCATTCCATAATACATCAACAATGAAACTAACATGTAACTTAGCATTTTATAGGTGTACTCAAGGGAAAATGCAAAATCAGCAATTCTAATTATTTATACATTGGTATAACTCCAAATCAGATGTATAAGAGCTGAGTTGAACAAAATTTGTAGATTTGGGTAAATGTCTTAAAGCTGAGATTGCAAGTTGGTTATAAATCTTATTCTCACCACCTACATCCTATAGATGCAAATTCTTTGTGAAGTTCAGAGTTGACCTGCCTAGCTAATACATTAAAACACACACACACACACACACACACACACACACACACACACACACATTTTACAATAATAGGAACTATTTTTGCCAACAGCTATCTAAGGTGAGTGGAGAAAATCTCTTCACCCTACTACACTCTAGAGGGATCTGAATATGTCTATTCTTTAGGAGACAATTTAAGCCCTGGAATAATTATTTTTAAGGAAAGTCTGTCAGCTCCTTTCAATGAATTTTCTCAGGCTGGAAATGGAGGGAAATATTTCACATGGATAAGAAGGCTTGAAACTGTGTTCTGTGACAGCTATACCACAAGCTACCTCCTCCTACAGATCTTTTGTGCACTTCATTTTAATAGTGTCAGTGGGCAGCATTTCCTGATGGTACCATGTTCTTCACTCTTGGGCTGGGCTTATGCTTTTCATAATAAGCCATAGACAGTTTGCTGATGGCTTTTGAGACATCTGAGATATTTTGAAACTTCTGAGATATCAAGAGTGTTGGTATGAGGCCAATGTCATATATAAGAAGGGATAAAGGATAAGAATTGACTAGCTCTGTTATCCTTTCCTTGTTTGCTTCTTCTTGTGCCTTATTCTAAATATGGGTAAGTGCTGGCCATATTCACACTCATCTCTGGCGGGAAACAGTAGAGGCAATTTCCAAGTAGAGGGTTAAAAGTTAAAATAATTGGGCGCCTGGGTGTCTCAGTGGTTAAAAGTCTGCCTTTGGCTCAGGTCATGATCCCCGGAGTTCCAGCCCCACCTGGAGCCCCACATTGGGCTTCCCACTCAGCAGAAGGCCTGCTTTTTCCTCTCTCACTCCCCCTGCTTGTGTTCCCTCTCTCACTGTGTTTCTCTCTGTCAAATAAATAAATAAAATCTTAAGAAAAAAGAGATTCTCTCTCTCCCCCTCCCTCTGTCCCTCCTGTCCCTCTTAAAAAAAAAAAAAAAAAAGTTAAAATAATTACACTATTATTTCATTCTCTTCACCTTCTCTTGATTAAAGATAATTTGGTTAAATAAAATTAAATAGAACTAAGTGGAATTAAAGTTTTTCTTAAAATTAAGTAAATAAATGAAAGATGTCTCTTTCCTCTCGACCCCATATGCTGCTAGAGAATATTTATACAATGTACTTCCTAATTAAGATACTCTTCCCCCAAATTTTCTAGCATAATGATAAATAAGTCTTACTCTGTAGGTGAGAATTAGGATCCTTGACATTAGACTTGGCCGTGTCCCTTCTCAGCACTAATTGCGACTCTATATTAGCTTTGTTTTTCCTTCAAAGAGAGAGAAAAATGGGATAATTTAAATAAGGCAAAGATATTTATTTTCAGGCTATCAACTAAGCACTTGGTCAATATCCGTAACATTACTACTTGAAGAGAATAAGTAGACTGAGCATAAAATGCACTTATCAAATGGCTCAAAATAATTTTTGTGGCAGAATTTTAACCCTGAATACCTGGAGGAAGTCTTCAGAAAAGAAGATGAAGGCTAGACTATTCAGTTAGTTATTGTCAAAAAAAACCCAAAAAACAAAAATAATCTTACTGAGTCCCAGGCTGAAGTGCACTTTCTTTGTATGTTGCCAAACCAATAGCTCTTTTTCACTAATAATCATTAATGATCCGCATGGTCATATAGATTACCATAAGAATGATGATATAAGAATAATGAGATATTTGAATCACATATGTTAATCATGTATACTTTTTAGCTTCATGGAAAAATCTTTCACCCTCATCAAAAGGCAATGTGAACACAGGTAGACTATACATATGGGCAAGTGTATAAATCGAAGTAGGCTTGGATTCCTGACCATCGTTTACCCAATATGTGATCTTGGACAAGTTATTTCAGTTTTCTAAAATTCAAACTTGTCTTATGAAAAATAGCAACAGAAAGTAACAACTTTTATACTAAGTATAACAAATTGGAAGGTTGTTTAAAGACAGTTTAGAGAGATTTTATAGAGACTTTTAAAATCATACTTTTGCCCATTCTTACCAAAAACTATCATTGAGAAGTTGGCATGCACCCTTGTTTACCTTGAAGAAACAGAAGAGTGCCAAGTGCGCTGTTTACCTAAGGGCAGAAATCAGCTTGAGCGACTACTCAGACACTCACACCATGTGCGTTCCTGTCTAATTTTGTCCAGGTGTTTGCGTCCCCTGATATCACCCACCTGCTCTCCTCAATCGATTTGAGACGCTGAGCTGTCTTTAAAATCAAGTCTATTCCCCTTTTATTTCTTTAGCTTCCTCTTTCCTTATAACTTTTACTGCACAAAATCCACTCTCCTATTCTCTTTTTACTTTTAGTTACCAGTGTGTGATGTATCTTTCTCTTACAAAAAAACTTCTTGAACACAAGAAGCATATACTGCTCTTCCATTATCCATAGAACATAGAGCACCTTTCCTACTATGTGTAGGATTTTCTCAATAAATCATTGCTGTTTAATCTGAGAAAATACATATAGCAGAATTACATGATTCCCTGAGTTTAAAAAAAAGAAACTTCTTGAGTATTCAGTATACTAATTCACAAAAGAAATAATAATTCATAATGGCATATTATTTTATCGTGTATGAATCACTACAATATATATTCCCATTTCATTTTTGCCCCAGCTTTATAAGAAAAGAGGTAAATTTTTATTCCCATTTTATAGAAAAACATAAACTGAAGATTGGAGAAATTAAATGACTTCTCGATGTTATTCTGTCAAAAAATTCTAATTATTTATACATTGGTATAACTCCAAATCAGATGTATAAGAGATGAGTTGAACATAATTTGTAGATTTGGGTAAATGTCTTAAAGCTGAGATTGCAAGTTGGTTATAAATCTTATTCTCACCACCTACAAATTTTTTAGATTTCATTGCAACATGTGATTTAGATAGCATGAATTTTTACTTTTAGTTCCTTTTGAATGGAATGATAAAAAAAAATAAAACTTTTTAGGCTTGTTTTTTAAATAAAATGGAACAAACAAGGTTTGTTGGTTTCAGTGTTTGGATCCATGACAGTATTGCTACTCTGATGTCTGCATGTATATGACAATAGCCCTTGTTCTGAAGGGAGCCAGAGAAACAGCATCCCTTTTCCCCTTACCTTATTCTGAATGAATAAGAACTAAGAAACGCAAAGGCATAGGAGAATGAGGACAAATATGGTCTGTTAATGATAAAAACCAAATGGAGGCTGTTTAGTGCAGCATGAGAGCCTCACAGACTTGCTGACTGGATTCCAAGTAGGTAGAGTTGACCTCTTGGTTACAGGCAATGCTGCCTGGGATGTACCAGTCCCTCCCCTTGTCCACAGTCTGGGAAGGATGGTGCTGCTCAGGGGAGACTGAGGTTTAGAAGAACAGAAAGGACTCCTGCTCCTTGTGAGGAGTTTACTCTCAGAAAAACAAAATGGAGACCATGAACAAAGCAGAAAAGCTATTTTTCCTGAATTTAGCAATCAGGTAAGTCATTCTTCCACAAGGAGGGAGGAAGCAAGGACCAACTGATGGCAGGATGGTTTAGGGAGGATGTGTCATGATGGAAACCAAAGGAAGGGGAAGAGGTCCTTTCCCCAACTGGCCTGTTGATAATCTCCAAATAGAAAGGACTAGTTTTATGAGTTAAAGTATAGGTTGTTAATCATGAAACCACTTTTGATAAAAACGTGTGGAAATATTTATGGGTTGTGTGGACAGTGCATTAATATTTCCCTATATAGAAGTGGATCTTTTCATTTGATTCCATTGCATTTCAGGGCCAACTCTTTTCTATCTGAAGACCCCTGGATCTGAATTTCCTAGGTACTTGATTCTCATTCAGATTCCCTGGTTCTATTTTCAAATTCTCATCTTGAGATTGGAGCCAACATTCAGTTTTTAGAAGCACCCAGGTGATCACAAGACAATTTAAGTTTGTGAAATACTAATGGAAAGCTGAGTTATCTAAATCAATTTCCATTTTAAAAAAACAGAATATTTCAAAGGTATGCTTTTTGCTCATTTCCAGTAATAGTTTGAATTGTTGCCTCTAATGATGTTAGCGATTCTTTTATTTTTCACTAGTGATCAGTGTATTCATTTCTCAAAACCATAAGCATTGTTCAAACTCTCAGAAATTGGGGCTTTATCCACAAAGAAGATTTTGTGTGATCTGTTATAGGGTACAGAGGCTTGGTGAAGTTGAATAGCTTTTTAGTTTACATTTTTTTTATTTGTACGACCAGAGATTTTTTTAAAAAAACATTTCCTTTGCTTATTAAATAGTCCCAAACCTAAAAATAATTTATTGCATATTTTGTGATCTGCTTTGGGAGTTATTGAAAAGCTAATAAAGAGAAACTTAATCTTTTACTGAATTCATAAGTTCTTCTTAATTTTTATTTTAAAGATTTTATTTATTTATTTGGTGTGTGAGAGAGGGAACACAAGCAGGGGGAGTGTGAGAGGGAGAAACAAGCCTCTCACTGAGCTGGGAGCCCAAAGTGGGGCTTGATCCCAGGACCCTGGGATCATGACCTGAGTGGAAGGCAGATGCTCAATGACTGAGCCACCCTGGCATGCTATGTACTGTTTTATTTTTTCTTAAGTTCTTTTTTGTTTGAAGGATTCATATCTAATTATACAGTGGAAAAGCAATGGAAAAATATTTCTTTTTAATGACAATGTATTGAATAAGCAGATGTTTCAGAATGATGGCTATCCATGACATAAGTCACACCAAAGAAGAGCAGAATCTATTTTCAAAAATATAGAAACTCTTTTATATATGTACTTCATTTGCATGGTCTTAGTTTGTCCAGGCTGCTGTGACAAATTACTATAGAATGGGGGGTTTAAACAACAAAGATTTATTCTTCACAGTCCCCGAGGAGGCTGGAAGACCAAGATTGAGGTGCCAGCCTGCTCCGGACCTGCTGAGAGCCCTCTTCCAAACTGCAGACTGTCAGCTTCTCATCATGTCCTTGCCTGGTGGGAAAAAAAGCTAGCTAGCCCTCTGGTCTCCTCATAGAAGGGCACAAATCCCATTTATGAAGACTCCACCCTCATGACCTAATTACTTTCCAAATTCCCTCCTCCAAATACCATCATATTGGGATTAGGGTTTCAATATACGAATTTGGGGAGAATGAAAACATTTAATCCATTATACTAAGTCTCAAGTCCCCATGGGTTCCTCCCTGATCCTCCCATCTAAAACTGCATATCTACTTCCCTTTCCTTCATGACCATCTGACTCCCTTTTCTGCTTCATTTATCCTCATAGTACATCATCACCTTCAAATCCACTTTATTTTCCTTAAGGTCTGCTTAGTTGTTTTTGCTTCTGGGGGTTCACTGCTGGCATTTTAGCCCCTGAAATAACACTAGAATTTTGTAGATGCTCAGGATTAGTTGAATGAATTAAATACATTTTGGTTGGAGTTTCAGTGGTTTTTAGTTCCAGCTGGATGGGGCCTTCCTGGGATGAGAAGACTGCTTTGCATGGATGTCCATTCCCTGCACATATACCCCACTCCCACTGTATGTGGTGAAAGCTTTTCTGGGACATTCACTGCCAGCGAGGTGCACTAAGAGGCAGAGCGGGAATAGCACCAAATGTCCATGACCAGAACCCAAGAGACGCCAGTAATGGAGTTTTCAGTGATTAAGAAGCAGATTCCTTATGGCTTCCCAGGTTGTACTGAAATTTATCAAAGCATTTTAGAAAAAAGTCATTTAATACAAACCTGGCCATCCATATCCACTGTTCCTTGCCTGAATAGCTTTAGAACTCTGTAGGGCATAAGTATGTTTACAAATACTTTCAGTTTCCTATAAAATATTTCAGGAAAGTAACTGGAGGCTCATTGAAGAAACTCCAATGTGGGACAAAAGGGCAATCGAGCTCAGTCCCTGAACACATACTTTCATCATATATGCTCCTTAATTAACCATAACTATTTGGAGAACTGACAAGAAAACACCTTAGAAGTGCATAATTGTTTGGGAATTTCTTCTTCTTCTTCTTCTTTTTTTTTTTTTACAATCACAGTATGTCATTATTGACCTTAAGCAAGACAGCAGTGATATTAAAAGAAATAATCCCAAATACCTCCCTGAGCCTGTGCTATTCAAAGAACGTTGTATGTTATTATTTCGTTGAACCCTTGCAATAACTCAACGGGTAGATCTTCCAAATTTCCTCATTTTGTTCATGATATTAAGGATTGTACCCAAGGTCACACAGCTGTGGAACCAGGGTTTGAGCATAGGTAGTCTGGTCTGGTTGCAGAGCCTTTTTTAACAACTGTATGCTAACTCTATTAATGATATGGTTTTCTTCCTAAAGCATGCAAGGTTGGAAGAGAAATATCATGAAACATGAGAAAAGTAGTGTGATAAAAACAAGACAAAAGGGTGCCTGGGGGGCTCCGTCAAGTGTCTGACTCTTGGCTTCAGCTCAGGTCATGATCTCGGGGTGCTTGGATTGAACCCTGTCACTCCTTCTTCCCCTCCCTCTGACCTTCCTCCCTCTCTCTTTTTCTTCCTCAAATAAATACATAAGTCTTAAAATAAAAAGCTGTATTTAAAAAAGACAAAACACGAAAGTGTTTACTGGAGCTGGGGAAAGTATCAAAGAGAGATAGTATAGTGGGCTTTGAGGGATGATATGGAGTTTCCTAGTGGAGGAAGTAGAGGAAGATTGAGGATTGAAAGAAGAAGAATTTCAATAATCAGTCTCCTTTATGAGTTAGTTGCTATTAGTTTCAGTTATTTCCATCCATACTCTTTCTTGCAGATAGAGTTCGAGCATTTTGGAACCAAACCTTACCCTGTGTTTATTTGTAATTAAACATGTAGGTCACTGACTGAAATGATAACAAGTTAAATGCTAAGTGTATGCTATTATGGGATAGTCAATATAATAATAGAAGACAGTGAACACATATTGTTAAAGATCGCCAATTAAAAGTATAGTCACTTTAGCTACCTGTTGTCAGAAGTTGAGAGGTGGGCCATATTGTCTATTGGCCTTATGACCATCCATTGTTAGGCTATTCTTGAGGAATGGTCTTAGTGCACATGAAAAGTACCTTATTTTACACCCTTCTTTCCTCTTCAGTGTTATCAGCTAACCTCCCTACAGCAGGCAGTAAGTGAACATTTTCCACCTAGCCAGAGTAATCATATAGAGATTCATATACACTTAATGATTTCAGTGTGTTCTCTGATGATTGGAATTGAGGTTTGCTTGGCTTCCCAGCACTGTACCAAGCAACATCAATCTTTTCATAGGCTAAAAATATCTATCAATTTCCTCCCCTAGTAAGAGGGTACTTCATGATGGTGAAACTCAACATACCTCTTCCAGGCATAATTTGTTGCCAGAGACATGAACAGGATCGAGTATCCTGAAGATTTTCATCAGCAACAGATACTTGCTAATTTAACTTAGATTATGTTAGAGCCATGCATGTCCCATCATAGCTAGCTCTATTGGAGTCATCCTATAATATACCTTTAAGCAAGATGCTATTGCTTATCTTTGCAAAATAAGTGGCATTTGGGAAATGATTGCCCAAAGCCTTCCTTTTTCTCTCCGTTCAGTTGAAAGTCACTCTTGGTATGATGATACATCTACTGAAATCTGCCTAAAGAGAAACCACACTTTGTCTTTGTCTGTTCTTCCTCACCAGTTTTTATTATACAGTAAGAGAAAACAAAAGCCTGTACTTGTTCTTACCTCTAGAGGTTCTGTAAATATCCTGGCTTCCTCAACAGTGGTAAGTTGTTAGAAGGTTTCTATTGCCCTTTGACTTTAGTAGAAGTCTTCTGTTTCCATGCATTCTCTGTTAAGCACCCTATTTTCCAGCTGAGGGAATGAGACCGGTGATGGGTTTTGTACATGTCACACTGAATCTGTGTTCTCCTGAAAAGGAAGTTCACTGGCCATTAAGAACTCCACTACCACATCTCTGGGCTGTAAAAGTGAATCTCCTCAGTTTGGTGAATTTCTCATGGCTCCTTCTACAACACTAACATAGGATACTTTCCCAGAAATGCTTATAGGGAAAGGTTCCTAATGTGCCAGAGGCCCGGTTCAGCCGAACTAGGAGTCCCTGAAGGAAGGACGGTGTCGGCAAATGAGAGAGTCCTGAAGATTCCTTTTGATCACCTGCCAGGCATCTCTGCCTTGTCGGCTTTCAGTATTTTTATTTATAGGCAACAAATGACATGTCATCAAAAGGCAGAATTTTTTTTTTTTTTTTTTTTTTTTTTTTTTTTTTTTTTACAGCAAATGACTTTTAGTGATAAGGTACTTTGATCAACAAGATAATTAAAAAGGCTTGGTTAGTAAGTTACATATTGAGTTAAACTTTAAGATATAAGCTAGGTTATTAGTAAACCAGCTAGGAGTCATCCTGTCTAGCACATTAGCCATAGTTATCTATTTTGTAGAGATAGGATTTAAGTTGTTTGCATAGGCCTTTTCTTTATAACCGTGTGTGTGAGCACCACGGGGGCCCTGTTCTAGCGAGGGCTTGTACAAATGACAGTGTTTTTTAACTACCTTGTTATTCTTTGACTAATGATTCTCCATTCTCATCGCAGACATCAATATAAGGGAATGTGGGTGTTTGTGTAGCAAGGATACTCATGGAATGTAGGCCTTGAGGAGGGAACCACCATTTGTCAGTAGTTAATATGTAGTAACTTATGCCCTGTCCCTGTTTGTGCATCAATCTTTAGATAAAGCTCTTTTTCTTGAGCTAAACTGATTCCTAGCTCAAGGGCCTTTAACTGTCTTATAATCCTTCTTATGGATCTGCATGTCTTTAAAGGGAAGGTGCTGGGAGAACCTTTTTTAGTGATTTGATCTGAAGTCTTTATAGTAGGGCTAAGGGGATAGTCTTTATGCCATGTCGGTAAAGAACTATCCATTTGGTTGGAGCACCTGAGGCCCTGCCAAGAATATCATGCTTTACTTTTAGGATAAAGACCACTTAGTAGAAAGAGGAGATGCCAGCTTCGTACCATCCGCAGGAGCAAGGCTCAGACTGCTTTTTACTTGCTGTGACCATGTCAGGCCTCGTGGGGTTATTTTCTGGCAGTAGGAGCTGTGCTTCTACTGCTACCTTCTCACTGAGACTTACAGAAATCAATGAGTTTTCCCATGAGGCAGGAGCTGTGCTCAGACTGCCATTTTCCCCCACGGTGACTCCACCAGCTTGGGAGACCCGGGAGGCTCCCAACTGCGTTGCAACTGGAGGCCTGGTTGATAGCAATTTGTACTAAGGGGTAACAAAATGTACGTATGTGATCCTTGCCTAGCCCAAGGATTTGACTCCTTATATTCTCAGAAAATGGAGCTGACACCAAGACATCATGGTATTGGCAAAAAAGCAGACACATAGACCAATGGAACAGAGTAGAGTCCAGATATGGACCTTCGAGTCTATGTGCATAAGTTTTTCTTAATGGACCTCAATTTCCCTCTCTGTCAGATGAAATTAGGATCCCTAAAATTGCTTTAAACTGTAAGGTGCCTTCTTCCAGAAGTAGTTTCAAGTCACCACTCTCAAAAGTAATCAATTATATTTATTCCAAAATATAATGATTTCCTTTTATGCAATAAAGTTACAAAGCATGTGATAAGTAGATTCTTTTAATGTGTTGAATAATGAGCTATGTAAAGGGATACACTGGTAAATCCTTTTCCCAAGTATAAAAAATGCTATAGATAGAAGCAGCCCAACATTAATTAGAATGATCCTCTTGTGTTATAGATGAAGAACTTGAGGCTCAAAGAGGAATTGAGAAAATTGCACAAAGTTTCAGAGCTAGTGGTTTAAGGCTTTTAATAGTTGCCACAGTATCAGTCTCTATTCACAGAAATCTAGTTTCTAGACAACTGAACAATAGAAAACTATTCTACTCACTTCTGGGCAGACTTCATATTAAGAGCTATTTAGGGGACAAAGGCTATATAGACTAGACTAGAGTTCAGTTACAGCTAAGAACAATATTCTATCAGATTTAAGAAGAAAGGATTTTATTACTAGATATTAGGAGGCTTATAAACTAGTTGGAAAGACTAGAGGAACTAACTCGACGGAAGGCTTCTAGCAGTAACTCCCAGCTCCCAGACTCACTCCACCTCTGTCATAATCAGCGAAGCTGATCACCGCAACATAAGACCCCCATATCCAGAACCTGAGATCACAGAACTATGCTGTTTTTGCCCCAGCCTTGCCTCTCTCCCCTCTATTCCAAAGTCAAATGGAACTAAAATATGGAATATTAAATGCAAGGGAGTGTAGATAAGACAGGTTTAACTTTCCAGTCTCTACCACAAAGGATGGCTCTTGAGAGATCTTAGGTGAGAGAGTTGAGATCAGCTGCTAGAAATCTGAGAGAGTGGTAAAAAAAATAGAATTAGAGGACCTAAGCCACATCATGTGAGGAACAATATAAGACAGAGATGACAAATAGATTTCATTTTGCCAGCCAGTTCAAGCTAATTGGATGCCAAGAACAAAGAATTGAGAAAAGTTTGAGAAATGTGTCTTGGCCCAGCAGGATAAAGCCCAGTGACTGATTAGTGATGTCTGCCGAAGTATGGGCATGAAGCAATTAGAGTCATAGGAATGCCACGTCGATCCCATAAGTCAGTGTTGCTGCCTGACCAGCTTGGTTGCACGTTATTCCGTGATGCCTTATGGCACTGTTGATGTTTCTTTTGCTGTTATTTAGTTAGATCTTGATTGGCTTCTTTGCAGTCTCATGATGACCATGCCTCATTGAAGAAAGCAAATTATCAATTATTTGAAGAGTTCATTTCTGCACCCTGTGTCTTATTTGATACACATTAAATTAGTATCTTTTGATTTGATTTTGAAATCTTAGTCATTCCAACAAAAAAACATTAATTTGTTGTTTGCTTTGCACAAAGTAACATCAAATGTCAGGGTTTTAGGTTTAGCGAGACCCAAGTTTTTTTTGTTTTGTTTTGTTTTTAAGATTTTATTTATTTATTTGACAGAGAGAAACACAGCTAGAAAGGGAACACAAGCATGGAGAGTGAGAGAGGGAGAAGCAGGCTTCCTGCCTAGCAGGGAGCCTGATGTGGGGCTCGATCCTAGGACCCTGGGATTGTGACATGAGCTGAAGGCAGGCACTTAACAACTGAGCCACCCAGGCACCCTGAGACCCAAATTTTTAAGGGATTTCTCCAAGCCTCCTTTTAAAGAGAATGATGGTTTGTATTTACAGAATCCTAAGAAGGCAATTTGGAGCAACTTAGATGGCATCCTTGTTTATGCATCATGACTTCAGTTTATAATTTTGAGCCCATCCAGTTTTTTACATTCTTGTCATAACTTTTTACCTTGAGCTCTTGTGTGTATTAGAGCTGATAATTGTTCATAAAGATAGTTTTGATCTGAGAGTGTGCAGACATACATCTCCCAGAATGGATGGGCTTAGAACTTTGAAATAGATGTGTGCATTTATTATTTCTGCATAATGTTCTTCTTAAATCTTGCACAGTAAGGCTGCCTACTTCTTGAAAAACACACACACACACACAAGGCAATATTCTGTGTAACTCTGGTTGTTAACTCACATGGCCTGCTCTCAGTAGGGCAAAAGCTGAATTGTGTTTCTAGGATAAGAAGAAACTTACTCCCATTTTTTTGTGATGGATAATGACTCTATCCATGGAAATGACTCCCATTTTTGTGATGGATAATGGATAATTTGATAACTTTCTGAAGAAGACCATATTTAGGGGAACATTAATAAGGTTAGAATAAATACTTGTGGCTATGGAATACAAAGATGGGTTTCAACAACACCATCCATTCATTCAGTAAATTACAGTGTATTTATTATTACCTACAGTGTGTTTATTATTTTTTATGCACTGTACTAGGTCCCATGCTGTGGAAATCTCAAGGTGCCTCTGGTCATTAGATGTCTAACAGAAAAGTGCTGTGAAAAGGTGGACATGTAACAGATTAACTCTGCACCCAGCCATTATGAGGCTCCTTAAAGAGAGGTGCAAAAGCTTGGGGCATACGACAGAGGAACAGATAACATGCTTCCTTGACTGAAAAGAAAAACCACTGAGTCAAACAGAGATTTAAATCCTCATCTCTCCCTATAACACCTGAAAGCTTGGCAAGTCATACAAGTTCAGAGTCCTCATCCATAAGGACTGTTAGTGTATTAAATCCGTAATTAATTTTTTGATCTGGTCTAAAATCATTATGACAAAACAGTAATTCAAAAGCTGTATGAGTCAAGTAAGGAGAAAAGTTATACTTACTATTATAAAACATTTCTAAAGAAGAAAATAAACTTAATATTTCTGAACCTCATATGGCTTTGTATAGCTTTTGAACATAGAGTTTTTGATTTAACAAAATTTGCTTCTTGTCAAGGTCTCTATTACTAGGTAATAGAATTCTGTAGTTTTGAGGCTGATGGCCAGGGAAGAATAGATGTAATAATAACTTCAGAGCTTCTTATTGTGACCCATTGAATTCTTAAGTAACAACATTGCTGTCACTGGATAAAGGAGTTTTGAGATGATAATGAAAATATAGTTCTAAATCTGAATAATAAAATTAAATGCCCTTTGCTCCTTGAATAGTTGAATCCATGAGAATGAGGACCCATTATCCCTTCTGTTTGGGCTGATGGCCTTGGGGGAGGGAGGCAACCACAGACATTTTGAGAAAACAAAATGAAACAAAAACTTGAACTAGATGATGGCTGAAATATTTCATAATCCTAATCTCTTCTGCTGTGTAGTTCGTCACAGATAAATCATAAAAGCAGAAATTATAGTTTTCTTTTTTCTTTAAGAAATGTGTTTGCAATGCAGACAGATGATTCATTAATAATCACTCACTGGTACGTATTTATAAAGTGCCCGCTCTGTACCAGATACTGTGTCACCTACAGGAATGCAACAGTTAACAAAGCATATGTTTTAATTATTGTTGCTGGAGGAGGGTTGAATTTGCCTTTTAAAAACTGTATTGTGTTTATTTTCTAAAAGAAGAAAAGCAAATGCTTTTCGACTGCCCCATTTCCAAATCCATTGCACTATCTTTAACTACCTCAGTAGCCCCAGATTTTTCTCCTTCCATTTCCTGGCTTTCTTCCATCAGAAAAGTAAATTCATTAGCTCAGTAAAACACAGTTACGCAGGCCCAACACACAAACGAATAGACTGTACGGCTGCTGTGATCTCAGTTACAGTGAAACTTCACTACCTTTAAGCAGAAGTAGATGATGCCTCTTGAAAACAGGTGTGTGAGAGTGTAGGTAGGAAAAGATGAGCAAGAGGGTAGAGTTCAGTGTTCTCCTAGGCAGGAAACTCCATGACCAGAAGCTGCTAGTGCTCATTTGAGACTTAAAAAGAAAAGTATGCTTAATCATTTCCAGATGATTAAAAGTTTTCTCCTCGGTATTAATTAATATTAATTTATCACATTTGCAAGAATTTTGGAATAATTCATCAAACCCTTCTTCCAAATTCATTCAGATAGCCAACATTTCCCAGATCGATGTGTGAATTAGCTCAGGCAGCTATAACAAAATACCACAGTCTGGGTGTCTTAAATAACAGACATTTATTTTCTCATAGTTCTGAGGGTGGAGGTCCAAGATCAGGGTGTCTGCACTACCTGGATGGTGGTGTGAATTCCTTTCATGGCTTGTGCATGGCTGCTTTCTCCTGTGTCCTCGGTGGGGGCAAGGAGGAAGAAAGAGGGCCCGTTGGTGTCTCTTCTTATACAGGAATGCTATCAGATCAGGGCCCCAACCTCATTTAACCTTAATTACTTCTTTTTGAGACCCTTGTCTCCAAATACAGTCACACAATGGATTAGAGAGCTTCAGCATATGAGTCTGGGGGACATAAACATTTAGTCCATAAGTCATAGATCCCTGTATCACCCACAAAAGAGTGTGAGTTTTTGGAAAGGAGGACAGAAAGGAAACAAAAACAAAAGAATGGAATACCAAAGAATTTAATACCAGGGCATAAAATGCGTGCCCTGCATTTTATGCAAGTGTCTCATTAAGCATCACATTGGTTGGGGGGGAGGGGGTCAAGTCAGTCAGTTTTGTAAGAGTCCTAGAGCAAAAGGCTAGGCTATGATTGCATTAATAACTGCAGAATTTGGTTCTGAGGCTATAATTTCATTGGCTTCAACATCACATGCCTCTCCAACTGCTGAGAAAAACGAAGTCTGTGAACCTACAAAGGGAGAAAAGGCCCTAATGGCATCACGCTCGCCTGTACAGAACACTGATTGCATCAACTTGGAGTTAAATTGCCACCCAAAATCTAGTTAGATCTCTCCTCAGTGACTTGCGGATGTTGATTGCAGAATGGCTGTGAGTGGAATGTTTTCCACTATCGAAGAGCAGCACTGGAGATTAAAAGGGATTGCAAGTTTATTCATTCTAGCCAGGACATACAGGCAGAATGAAATATCCACAGCAGAGCAATCAAATCAACCTTTTGGCAAGTTTTTTGCTTTCTACTCAACAGTATAACTCAAAGTCAAGAGAAAACGTCAAAGGTAAAAGGCCAAAGGGCTGAGATAATGGGAAGTCACACTAGCTCAGGGCTGTAGATCTTCCAGGTTAAAAAAAAAAAAACAAACAGAAAACAAAAACAACAACAACAACAACAACAAAACATTTCCCTGGATATCTCCTTCCCTTAGAGAGAATGAATCAGCCTTTCCATTGGTGACAGATAAAACGTGCCTCATCCAATCAGTGAAACATGGGTGGAGAACAAAATGTATGACCCCTTGGCCAGCTAAGGGATGACCCTTAGGCAGCTCTGTCACAAATAATCTATTCAAATAACATATACGGGTACTAGAAGTATTTTAAAACCAGTACAGGCATATTTTACATTCAGGACTCTCAGGCACTATAAAAATGTGACTGGTTGCTTTGGTATTTACAAAGGATTTTATCTAGTGACCCAAATCCCAGCCTCCCCCCTTGGGAGGGCTGTGAGGAATAATAGGGAAAAGGCCAAGTTTATATGAAGACGTGTGCTTAAAACATCATTGCCACCTACCAACTGTGACCCATGGAGAATTACTCTCCCCTCTAGTCTTCAATTCTTGCCATGCCCTGGGTTGTGTTTAGGCAAAAGAGCACAAGGCAAAAATTCTGTTTCCTACAGAACGTTTTCTTTTCTTGGTAGCCACCATGTTGCAGGAGCAGAGTGAAGATTCTCCCTCCAGCCTGGGGGATAGGATGGGTGGGTGCCATCCCCCATCTTTCGGATAGGAGAGCTTGCTCAGAGGAGAACAGCAGAGATGACAACCAAGCCCTGGACCCTGCCAAGTCCAGCCTGTTATTTGACTCAGGGAACTATGGGCTTAATTAATTGAAAAATAAAGATTATTGTCCAAGCAAACTAGAATTGAAGGACCTTGGTCAATACTTATTGAATTTTGCTTTCCTGGGCTTTTTAGCCTTCCAATATTGCATTGAATCACACTCTCTTTCACTTATGACCTGTTTTTGAGAAAAGTTCAGATTTAACCAGTAACTTAGCAGTATTGCAATAAACAAGGTCCATTTCTGGAGCAAGAAAGGGAGCTGTCTGTTGCTCTTGGAATTCTACTGTTGCCCCAGAAACAAGAGTGACTTTCCTCTTCATTTTTATGTTTATCCTTCTTTAACACATGTTTACATGGCACTTGTGGTCTTGCCTCCTTTGCTTCTCACAACCCTGGAAAAGGAAGTCAAAGGTTGCTTATCCCCTTTTTGTGAATATGTAAACTGAGGCTCAGAGAGATTGCAAAGGGTGACTCCATTGGTCAGTGCCTGAATTGAAACTGGGGTCCAGGTCCATTGAGAGCATTTTGCACCAGACTGAGTCTCTCAGGATCAAATCCAGGGAGCTGCAGGTAGGGATGTGACCAGGCGCAAATAAGATTATGAGATGCTAGCTGCATATCTGGCACGCACCGAGTGTTCAGTACACACTAGCCTTTATCAGCATCACTGGTCGATTATTGCTGTTGTGATTATTTCTCCCCATTCCAGGGGGAACCAGAATAAAGTGAAGAAACACTCAAGTCTTTTGAGGCTTGTCTGTATTGGTGCTGTTTTTATCACTAGTAAGCATTTCTTAATTCCTGTGGAGAGCAAGAGTCTAGGTACCGGTAGGATGAAATGCTAAAGTTCAGCTCAAGTCCTCCAGGTACCATTCTCCTGTGGGGGGATGTGATGCGGGGGTGACGAGGGTGGTCTTAAGGCCCAAGAGTAGTGCTTAGAGCAGCATGAGTGAGACTTCTTCGAGGAGAGTTGAGAGCAGAGGACAGGGACTGATCCCAGGAGACCAAGGGCGGCAGAAGGTTGTGGAGAAGATGCTGCACAGCCCTGAGGGAAGCTCAGAGAGGAGGCCGTGAGTGGTTCTCGGCATCACAGTGGAGAAGGTGAAGTATAAGCAGCCCCATCCCTCTGGACTTATCTTCAGCACACCAGGATAGAATCCTAGTTGTACATCTCAAATTCTTCAGTACAACAAACCAAAGTTTCTCTTGGTAACGGGCAACCATGGATTGCTTTGGACTAGGTATCTGGCACTAATTCACAGAGAGGAATTGAACTTACTAAGGTTAGATGAATGTTTGTGCCCACAGAGACACAGTCACTGACATACAATGTGCATTTAATAAACACCTGAAAAGAAGAAGGAATGAAATTTAGAAAGAAGAATGAGGGAAGCTGGAACTATTCCACTGCTTTAAGTCAGTTAGCCTGTGTTTCTGTGTGGAGATTCTGAGACTGTCATTTCTACTCTCAGGTAGATCACCAGCTGGATCAACAGCGATGTTCCACTGTGCCCAGACTGATACCCACACTCTGACCATGACCTACAAAGTCCCGTGTGAACTAACTTAGGTCAGCCTTTCTTACCTCACCTCCTATCTCCTACCTCCATGGCTCACCACCCTTCCCTCTGTACATCGGAACTCCCAAGTTCATTCTCACCTTGGGTGATTGGAAGTGCCTGGGGAGCTTTCTCCCTGTGTCTACACATGGCTTCTGGTCCTTAAGGTTAGAGTTGAATTTTCATCTCAGAAGAGCCACCCGGACCATCCAATCATAAGCAGAGTCCTCCAGTCACCGTGGGCTTCAAAGCACTTTTTATGACCCCAAGGTGTCCTGGTCATTTTTTTCCTTTTCCATGTGTTTCCCTGTCCAGCACCACCACTGATGCATAAGACATTTAAGGGGAGGATCCTTCCTGGCCTTGTTCATAGCTGTGTCTGAAATCCCTAACACGTGTCTGCCATGTAGAAATTGCCCAGGAAATATCTGTTTAACATATAGATGGAGACTATCAACAGGACCCTCCTGCCCACCTTTGTCCTCTTCCTTGTCTCTCAATTTAAAAAAAAAAAAAAATTCTCTCTTTGTCTAAACCACACTTGATTTGAGTATCTCTCAGGAATTCTCTTTTTAAAAAGTCTGCTCATCTCCCCTGTGTCGTTTTTTCTCCTGATCTCATGCCCCCAAATCTAACACCATCAGCTATAAAACCCTGTGATCTCAGGATGTCTTGACTGTGGCAATGGAAACATGTCGGGGAGGCCCAGAGGGCCTGTCCATTTTAAGAGCCCTTCTGAGATTTAGAGGAGAAGGGTTTCTTTTTTTAGCAACCAGTCTGAGAATTAGGTTACATTCTAAATTAAGTAGGGCAGAATTTTTCATATATGACCCAGTTCTGTACTTAGAACCCCCATGGATAGAATCCTAGTTGTACATCTCAAATTCTTCAGTACAACAAACCAAAGTTTGTAGGGGTACATGCACGTGCATGTACCCCTACACACATACAATCTTTAAGGATTCAAATTAGTTGGGTTTGACATAATGGTATACACATTTGTTTTCATAAGGCTTTGATGTTAATAAAGTGCTTTCACAGACAATATCACTTTTTATCCCTAGAAGGAGGGAGGACAGTGGAAAATATCCCCATTTGACAAATGTGGAAAGGAAGGCTCAAACAGGTCTGTGATAGCACCAAAGGTTATACTGCTGACCTGTCATCCTGGCATCTCATCTGGATTCAGCTGTGGGGGTTTTTGGAGAGTCATTTAATTGAGGCTCAGTTTCTTCCTCTGAAAAATGAAGGGGTTAAATGAGCTCCAGGACACTGTTTTTCAGACATCGACGCATTAGCATCTCACCTGGGATTCTTGTTAAGTTGCAGTCCTGACTCAGTAGATCTGGGCAGGTCTTGCTAGTCTGCATCTGTCACAATTATTAACAGCTCCCAAGTGATGCCGAAGTTACTGCTTCATGGACCACACTCCAAAGAGTAAGGCATTAGGACTAAATGGGATTTTGATGAACTAAGATCCTCTGACATTCCCAGGCACGTGGTAGAACTGGAGGCACACAGCTCTACAACACTGCAGTTCTGAGTCTAAGACGTTCCTCCCAGATGCATCTCTATTTGGGCTGTGATGTTCGGGGAAGTCACTTGGTCTGACAGAGCTGGTTCAAGTGAGGAAGAGTTTAGCGAGGAAGCCAGTATTTGGCAAATAAAGGCTTCAAAAATGGAATTTTGAGTTCCCCAGAAGTAGATAGTATTTTTATATATGAGTAAGTGACTAGATATTGTATCCACATCCTGCTGGCTTATCTTTATCTTGGTTTATTTTGGGATGAAGGCAGAGGAAGAGTTATCTGGCAGTAGATAAGTAGCCTAAGGCATAGAGAGCCTCCTGTTTTTCCTGGAGCTATGCAAAGCCTGGGGGAAGCACCGAGGCTAACCTGTAGACTTCTTTGTCTCAGCCAAAATAAGTGTAGAGCATTGTCACAGTGAACAAGTTTTTGTGGATTTGCACTTGAGAAGAACATTGTCTGGGCTAGTAAAGAGAAAATAAATCACTATATTTGAGTTATTTCATCATCTAGTGAAGCACAAGTAGATTTTCCATTACACCTTGTCTAGTCCTGAATCCTTAGTCATTGAGGAATATCTCATTGTCCTCTAGACACAGTGAATAAAATGGACAGAGCTCCTTCCAAATGGCAGACAAGTCCTTGGTCTAAGGAAATGGAATCAAAGTCATGTTCAAGTTTTGTTTGTCAAACTCTTTAAGATCGTAATATGGATCAGAATAGACATGGAGTTGTTTCTCCAGGTTGCATGGGGTGGCCAAAGGGCCCCATGCAGCTCCACCGCAGTTGAGAAAGATGGAGAATGTTAGATATAGGGTTGGACCGGGGGCCACCATGTTCTGTGTATGCACAGGAATGGAGTTAGATGCTGTACTTATTTTCACACATTTGATCTTAACCACCAGTGAGTTAGGTCTGATTATTCTCAATTTATAGAACATGGAAGGTACTAAATCTCAGGTGAAGCAATAGGCCAAGGCATCCCATGGTCCTTTGGATTTACCTTATTAATTCATTCCTTATTGCAGTTACTAGAATCAACACTTTCATCCTTCTCTATGACACTGATACTCTTCCTACTACCCCCAAGAATATGTTCCTTCCATATTTCATCCTAGGCTGGGCTGCTAAGCAAAATCATCATAATTTGACAGAACTGGGGAAGAAATGCCTAGCTGAGCTTGTATATGAGCTACATGCCTTGCTCTTCTTATAGAACTGATTCTGTCTCTTACACAGTCACATTACAGTCCCTCTGTAGTCCTATAGTGTTATGTAATAAAGGAAACAAGCTGTGAAATCAAACACACCTAGGGTTCAAATACCGGCTTTGCAGCTTTTTCATTGTATGGCCATTAACAATTTGTTTTTCCTCTCTGAGCTCAGTTTTCTCCTCCATGAAATGGTGTTAATAATTTATCATGGGACCATTAGAGGGACTAAGGTACATGGAATAGTCCCAGGCCCATAATGAAAATTCAGCAACAGAATGAGCATCTAACAAAGACTCTGTAGTAGGCTGCAAAAAAGTTGTAATAAATTGCAGAGCAGAGATGGAATCTCACCTCTTAACTACTAAAATATTGCCTCTGCCTTAAATAGTAGCTCTGGCTATTAATAGATGCTCAACATCCATAAGAAGAGACTAAAGCCTTGCAGGGTGTCTACACTACTTGGCAGGAACACTGAAGCTTTCTGAAAGCACTTGATGCCGGGGCTTCACAAACCAGCATCTTGGCAGTCTCTTCTGAAGAACAGAGACTTACTCTAACACCGCGGGATTTATCACTACATGTATTTAGTTGGTTCTACTTTAAAGGAAATGTAATAATAAAAGTCAGCATCAAATGACTGAATCATTGTAAATCGAATCAAAAAAACTCAAAAAACACAATGCCTATATTAATATAGTCTACATGTGTAATTTGGGATTTTATTATTTTCCTAGATTAATTTTTTAAATGATTTTATTTATTCATTTGAGAGAGAGAGATGGAGAGAGCACAAGCAGGAGAGAGGCAGAGGAAGAGGGAGAATCAGACTCCACTGAGCTGGAAGCCCAATGTAAGGCTTGATCTCAGGATCTAGAGATCACTACCTAAGCTGAAGGTAGATGTTTAACCGTCTGAACTACCGAGGTGCCCCTCCTAGATTAATTTCTTAATCAAGCACATTGATCTTGATTTGTGGTTGAATTCAACAACCTCAGGCAAAATACATAAGCTCCTGAGGGAAAATTAAACAGCAAGGATTCACGTTCATTATGGACTCGCCATCACTTTGAACAAGTTATTCAACCCCGTCTAACCTCAGTTTCATTATTTGATCGCTGTGGATACCAACAGCCCGACTTCATAGAGGTGTGGTGGGGACTGAAGGAGATGACACACAGAAACATCTGGTGCTTCCAATGCTTTCAATAAAGGGGTAAGCCTTAGAGCTGCCTGTGAACTGCCTTAGGTATGCACGGGAATGCGAGATTGCATAGTTTGGAGATGGGATTATTAACACTTTACTAGCTCAGAGCCCTAGATGAGTTCTTTCATTTTCATGAACTCTAGCTGCTTTATCTGGAGGATTAAAAGTAGTCTATCCTGTTTTACACATTGATAAGGAAGTGGACATGAGATGCCATTTATTACATGGCTTGTCCAACATCCAAAACAAAATCCTTAATTCTCTTCCCACTCCCTACCCCTGCAGCAGTGACCAAGAACTGCACAACCAGGCATGACGCACCTCTGCCTGAGTATCCAGATGTTTGCCCCCACTCTTCATGAGGTCTCTTCTTCAATACAACTTCTTGCATGAAACTTTGACTCATCATTGCCATAGTGGGGGACGGGGAAACAACCATCTTCAAACCTTGCTTGCTGCTCACTATAGGACACCACATTGTATTATGATTTCCCTATGCTAGTTCTTCCCCCACTAGAATGTAACATCCATGGGGCCGGGAACCTTGCCTGTTTTGCTCACTCTCTTTCCTCAGTGAACAAAGCAATACTTGGCACAAAACAGGCACTTCACACACACACTTTCTTGCAGTTTTCAAATCTGCCTGGGGTCAGATCTTCATGGACCAACATTATTTGGGCTGAAGTCACCAGTAAAATGGCCAAATGTGAATGTTTCAAATGAAGCACAAAAGATCACTATCGTTTTTTCTTCATATTTTTATATACTGGATAAATAATAAGATCATCTTGCCTTCTTCTCTGGAACATGTATTCATTCCTGTTTTGTCAGTAAGCTCTGTTTCAAAACTAATAACAATGACATTTTAAATATAAGAATACATAACAGTCTTTAAAATAGTTAACCTTTCCTCATGACATTTCATTGGATGTCTAATTAGCAGTAACATTTTGTTGTTTGCCCTCTTAAATGAACAGGTTCTTAAGCCTCAAAAAAACTACTTCACTTTAAATCATCAATCTTCATAATAAGAGAATTTCTGTCTTATAAAATTCTTCTCCTTTTGTCCTTCTTTCTCCATTCCTTTGACCTCAGAATGTTCCATTTGTAACTTTCAGTCTGCTAGACTTTCTATTAAGAATATCTCCCTTTTAGAACTTTTGCCTTGAAGTTATTTTTTGGGCCAATTAGGAAAAGTTCATCCAATTTCTACTTTCATATAGTCAAGGACAAAATTTTGGCAACTAGTCAAGCAAAGCAGAAATAAGTTCATTACCAAGACAGAAAAAAACATTTTTTTGGTATTATACTTTGCTTTTATTTTATGTTACTAAGAATCTTCCTTTTGAGAAGCCCTATTTTTATTATACACGTTAATATGAATTAGAGCATGCAGATAGTTAAAATACTCAAATATGTATTTAGTTCTTTTAGGCTCTCCTATCTAGTCCTTGCAAACCAGCTCTAAATAGGAAAAGGAGAAATCCAATAATTATATTTTATTTTAATTTTAAAAGCATTAGTTCGTGTAATTTCACAATAATCCTGTAGCATAGCACTTTATTTCCTATTTTAAAAGGGGATGGAATGAGGCCCACTGTGGTTAAGAAACCTGCTCAGTGTTACCAGCTATCAAAACCTTGGTATTAGAGTCCAGTGTGTCCATCTCTAAGTCATATTCTTTCCACTGTCTTGCCCTGCCTTCCTACAACAGGGATTCAGTGGATGTCCACATTTTCTCCTAATGATTAGTCTTTGGTGGAAGCAGAACAACAGATTAAATGGTAGACCGAAGGCTGATGAAAGAAATAATGATGAGAACAATCCTCTGGATGGACAGTTGTGTCCTGGATAAAATACTTGCTTAAAAGGAAGTCTCAACTAGGTGGTAATCTGGAGAAGTTATTTTCTTTTTCTTTTTTTTTTTTTTAAGATTTTATTTATTTATTTGACAGAGAGAGACATCATAAGTAGGCACAGAGGCAGGCAGAGAGAGAGGAGGAAGCAGGCTCCCTGCCGAGCAGAGAGCCCAATGCGGCCTCGATCCCAGGATCCTGAGATCATGATCTGAGCTGAAGGCAGAGGCTTTAACCCACTGAGCCACCCAGGCACCCAGAAGTTATTTTCTAAGACATTTGATTCTTCTAAGAAATGAGCAACAACCTGAACATCCTTTATGGGAACCATCTACATAAGAAATTTACTTTGTAAGTTTTATATCTCAAAGGTATAAAAACAAAGATCTGAAGAAAATACTTAACCATTAATTTCATTACCTCTGAGCATGAAAAGCACACCTTATTCCCATTTTTCATGGGAAAAATAGAAGTGAAAGTGAATTACCTTCTTGATTGTCAATGTAAGTTTTATAATGTCTATTTTGTATCTGGCACCTTGCCAGGTTTGGGGCACCTAGGTGTCTGAGATATGGCTGTTTCCCTTAAGAAGCTCACAGGTTGTTAGAGAGTCAGTTATAAGAATAGACAAGCACAAAAAAGTTAAGTGACAATTGAAATACTTGGTCATTGTAGAAGTACTGAGCTATAGCACCTCATTCAACCCAGGAAGGATAAGGAGGCTTCCTAGAGGAAGTGATAATGGAGGTTTGTTTTGAGGGACAAATGAAAAAGAGCTGACTGAAGGAGGAACAGAAAGGCATTTCACATGGAGAACATTGTAAATCTAGAGGCCCATCATCGCAAAATACATGCTGGATGCAGTTGGTGATCTCCATAAAGAACAAGTCATGCAGTTGTAAGAAACATGTCTAGCAGTGAAATGCTAAAGTCAGTTTTGCATCTTCATGGAAAAACATTGCTTTGGGGTTTACATAAGGGGAGACTAAAGCTAGAGACAGAGAGGTAAGTTGCAGTACAATAGCAGAATTTCAGATATTGATAAAAGCCTGAACCAGACTAGTGGTCATGGATGGGCTGTTAAGTACTGATGGAGAGAGTAAAAAACAGATTCTGTCAATATTTCAGAGACAGAAGTAGGAGCATTTTATAGTTAGTTGAAAGTGAGGTTGAGGATGATCAAAGATGACTCCAGATTTATGGATGATTATGAGGTGGTGGTGCATTCATTTCATATAAGACGAAAAGATGTGTATGCTATTTATTGGAGAAGATGCTAGGTTCCAGTGTTAACATCTAGCAGGGAGGGAAGCATGGGAAATCTATGAGGATCCGGGAGAGGAAGTGTAAGAAGGGATGGTGAAAGATTTTGAGTAAGATAGCAGAAGCCTTAGAGATTCCAGAATTTCCACAGTGTCAAATGCAATAGAAAAGTTCAATAGGTGATCTTCAGATGACTCACTGAATTTGCAAAGTTGGGGATAGTAGGTGAACAGTTTTGCTAGATAAGTAGGGGTTGAGATCATTTGTTGTTGATTAAATGGTGAATGGGCAATGATAAATTGGAGAAGTAAGAATAAAATAATATTTCAACAAATTTCCACCTGAAGATTAGGAGAAGGATTTGAAGTTCAGCCCTAAGGGGAGAGGTCATGAGAGGCCTGGTGTCTTTTGCTTATTTTGAGACTGGACTAAACCAAATGTTAGTAAAAACAGGCAATAAAAAGAATGTTCTGCAAATTCGGAGGATATGAGAAAGAGATTTTATTTGTTTTATTTGTTTTGTTCCTATGAGGAAATGTGGGTTCCAGAAATCTTGGTGGAAAGGCTTTGATGAGAAGCAAGTTGGAGAAGTTAATGACTATGAAGAATTCAGTCTGGGGAGTAGTGTAAACCTAGTTGTGTGATAAAAGGTTGTGAGGGCCTAGTTCTGTGCCCAGTGACTAATGACAGCAAGAGAAAGAGACATGGTTGGAAGCATCTTCTTTTAAAGGGGTCATTTAAAAGGGTCAACATTTTGGTGCCTTCGCAGATGCCCTAGCAGATCAGTATCAATTGTGAGCTGGTTATTTAGTAGTGACATACAGAGTGGTAGAAACACTGACAGAATCGAATTTGGCTTCATGAAATATGACTGACCTCTGATAAAGCCAACACCAAAAGATAACACATGGACTTTCATTGGTTCCTCCTTGCTTTGTTTCTCCTGATTCAACACCAACCTATAATTGAGAAGTGAACTCATACTGAAAATGCATTAGTAAAATCTTTTGTATGAGAGAAATCTAGGGAGGATTCAACTAAACACATCAAAAGCTCCATTTAATATTCAAGGTGACATTTGCACGAGCTCTGTCTCTTTGGAATTTAAAAGATGTGTATTTATGAAAAAGACTATTCATGCTTGGTTAGCTGTTTCTTTTGTTGTGACTTAAAATTGAAAGCCACTACTAAACACAGTGCATTTACCTGTTCCAATTTTTAAAAAAATCTTTGCATAGTATCTTTGATAAAAAGAAAAAAAATAGAATTATTTATCTTAAAAAATATTATGGTTAAGACTGTGAATTGAATAAAGATTAAACCAATGTCTTAACTTTACTAATTGATGTAAATAATTGTGGCCTAGTTATTCATTTATGGGATACCTTGGACAGACTAAAAGGTAGGCTGTAGATGGTGAACAGTCTTACTGGGTGAAACTCTAATTTTTACTCAAAATAAAAGCCATATGACAATTTTCTAAAGTTGAAAAAATTTGAAAAGGCTTTGGTACTCCTGCCTTGCATATTAAAAAACAATTCTAAATGATAAAACGAAGCCAAGAATGTTGAATGGCAATCTAATTTTTCTATGGTTATTAAATAAATGTTTTTTTTCTTTCTAATTTTGAATATCAAATTCTTCCTAAAAACTCTTTTGGGGTCACCTTTTGGTACTGCCCTGATCATGTACTTATGAGATGATGCTGAACTGAGTAAAGACCCTCCCTATAAGTCATACGAGTGGCCACACTCTCTAGGAAGGGGTTTAGGCAAGTTAACCCTTGCCTCAAGAAAGCCTCCCCCCACCCCTTTTGTGGTGTCGAAGCTATGCAGCAGAGTAAAGCAGACATCAAGAAAAAAGGACATCATTTTTCTTCTGCAGATAGTCCACCGATACTTCTGCCTGAGATCATGCCCTAGATAGTGCCGAGATCCCAGAGTAGCCCCGGGAAAGACTTGCCAGGATAACTATTATTCATGTTTGTGATGTGCACTCTGTCTTTAATAACTGTGGTTTTATTACTAGCTATTTTTCAGGTATCAGCCTTAGGCTAAATTTTATTTTAACTGTTTTGCTTGGCCTCGGTGGGAAGTACTGAAGAATTAAGACAAAAACAAAAACAACGAGAAAACAAAAGACATACTTTTCCCTCCAATTTCTTATGGACTATTTCAGGTCAGAGTCATACGCAAATAATATGAGAGAGTAAAGAGAAGAGTGGATGTAGGGGATGAGCAATATTAGGGGCGTATGGTTGACTCAGAGGAGCATGAGACTCTTGATCTCTGGGTTGTGAGTTTGAGCCCCACGTTGGGTGTAGAGATTACTAAATAAATAAATAAATAAATAAATAAATACATAAATACATAAATACATAAATAAATACATACATACATACATACATAAACTTAAAAATAAAGGATATGGGCATATCGTATGCAATCTGAGTACTGACATCATAAGCCTTTACTGTGTAGATGGGAATGTCAGGATTGTTTTTGTTCATGTCTCTTAGAGCACTGGACTTGGAGTAAGTCTTTAATAAATATTTATTGAAGAAGTGAAGATTATTAGTCAGTGTCTTTATGAGTAATGAAATCTTTAGGATATGTTTTTTAAAAAGAAATCCATGTAATCTCAGAATCTGGTGCACAAAAGATCCTGGAAGGATGTTTGCGAAATGAATGAACAACAGAACAATTTACTCTAATCCTATTCCTTCCTATGCTGTGATTGTGTTAGATAACCCTACCTGAGTTGGAGGGGGAATACCTGTCCGGATAGAAAGAACCAATTCTTGATACTGTTACAGGCTCAGGATCAACTTTATCTTGGGCAGAACCTTTCCCTTCAGTGTCTCATTCTCTTCTTTCAGAAGATTATAAGGTGTAGTGATCCTTATCATCATTAGTATCATTGCTTGAAAACCTGAAAGGTGCCAGTGTCTGTACTAGATGTGTTTTTAAGTTAAGTTAATCCATACAATTAATCCTTCTGTGAGATGAAAATCATTAAGCCAAATTTATAGACAAGAAAACCATATCCTGTGTATGATCAAGGACCTTGTAAGCAAGAAACTTAAGCTCTTGAATTCTAGTTTTCTAGTTTATAATATGGGAACATAGGAGCTACCTCATCAGGGTCCTTTAGTGTTTTTTAAGATTTTATTTATTTATTGGAGAGAGAAAGCACAAGCATGAGCACAGGGTAGGGGCATAGGGAGAGCGAGAAGCAGACTCCCCATTGAGAAGAGATATGATCAGGGGCTCTATCCTAGGACCCTGGGATTGTGAGGGCTCAATCCCAGGATTTGGGGATCATGGGCTGAGCTGAAGGCAGTTGCTTAACTGACTGAGCCACCCAGGTGCCATCCTCATTAGGGTTCTCATATAAATGAACAATGTCGGGGAGGGTCAAGATGGCGGAAGGCCAGGTGACCGCATTTTAGGGAGTTCCCTGAAGAGAGCTGAATTCCAACAAAAAAACCACTACAAGACCACCGTGAACACCCATGAAACCAGCCTGAAATGTGATATTTCCCACTTCTGGACCGCCACGAGAGACAAAGAACATCGGCAAAAAGATGACATGATACTATATGTGGAAAACCCAAAAGACTCTACCCCCAAACTACTGGATCTCATA
>PITA01013186.1:0-58622 GCA_004023965.1 Spilogale gracilis
CCCCCAGGACAGCCCCCACACAGGCGCCATGCCATGCCATCCTGGTTGTGGGAACAGAAAACCACAAGCAGGACCAGGACCTGTCTCTGCTCCACACACAGGCAGCATTCAGAACCCCAGCACCCGCAGACCTCATGCCCTCCCCACTCACACCTTACTGTAACCCCGCCCGGGGTCACTTTTCCACCTTGTCTCCATCAGGTCTAGAACATTCCTGGCAGATGGAAATGGTGCCTTCCTCCCCACCTCTTCTACTGGAGTGTGCCCCCCTGGGGCCTAGCGCAGTGTGGGCACAGAGCAGGTGTCAGGGAACCCCTGGCACCATATAAATGTATAGAGTGCATATGTATGTTTTATATAGATAACCATGTGGTTATTTGTAGTATACAATGGATATCCAAAACATGCTTGTTTTTGTATACATGTACAAACATATATGTGCATGTCTTATATATAAACACGTTTATGTGTATAAAAGCACATTTTAAAAAAATATTTATTTATTTGACAGACAGAAACACAGCTAGAGAGGGAACATAAGCAGGGGGAGTGAGAGAGGGAGAAGCAGGCCTCCCTGCTCGGCATTGATGTGGGGCTCGATCCTGGAACTCCAGGATCATGACCTGAGTCGAAGGCAGTTGCTGAACCAACTGAGCCACCCAGGCGCCCCTATAAAAACACATTTTATATACAGAATACAGGTGTTCAATAAGTGACGGTTTCAAATACACCAGTATACCAATGTATGTGTATGTGTGTGTGTGTGTGTGCATATACACATGTATGAATGAAGGAAGGGGTAAAGAACAGACATGGTTTAAAGGCAGAACAGGTTGAGGAGCTAAAATGAAAACTCTAGGAGTTCCAGACATTGGGTCTCTTCTGTTCTCCACCGAACCCCTAAGTCTTATGGAGCCCAGGGCCTGCCCGGCACTTAGTATGTGCTCAATAACCATGGCTGAATGGATGAATGACCAGCCTAGTTTCATTCAACGAGCATTCACTGAGCAAGTACTTATCAAGTGCCAGGGGTGGGGCGAGACTCTGGGGAGCCAAGGTGAACAAACAGATAGAAGTGGTGTCTATCTTCAGGGGTAGTGGTGGGAGATCTAATTAATATGAATTAACAGGACACAGGCCACACACATCACATACAAATCAAGAAGAGACCTTTGAAGGGAAGGAACAGGGTCTTGAGATGAAAGGGAAGATCTACAAGAAGGTCTAAACCCGAGGAAGGAAGCATCTGTCCTGCAAAGACCCAGGGATATATTACCAGGCAGAGGGAACAGCATGAGCCAAGGGTGGAAGGAACCCAGTTCTTCAGGGAACATAAAGAGGATTGTGGGTTACAGCAGGCGAGGAAAAGCAGAGAGCCAATGAGGAACTCAGGCAGGCGGGGGATGGGGCCTCAGGACCTTGGGCTCTCTTTAGTGTTTCAGGGACAACAGAAAGCCACTGAGGGTTTTCAGCAGGGACAGTATGGTCTGACTTATGTTTTCAATAAGAGCAATAAGAAGAATGAATGGGGGGTCGGGAATGTCCAGCCACATCATGCCAACTTGTCAAAGAGTGAGAAGCAACACTGTCAGCCGCCCTGAATAACGCTCAGAATGCTAACACGTGACTCTGCCACGATTAATTCACTTCATTTTTCCAGACATTTAATAAGCACCTAGGGTGTACCACCTAGGGTGTACCAGGCACTGTGAGAAATGCTGGAGACCCTGAGGACAGAAACCTGGAGGTGGAGCCAGGAGAGGTGACCCTGGGTGAAGTCACACCTGCTACCGCATCTTGTTAACTATGCAACTCCACATCCTCGCTTGCACCCGGGCTCCCCATCTAGTCCTCCCAGTTCCTAAGCGAGACACGCTGTTTCCTAATAACTTTGTCCTTCTCGCTTCCTCTTTCCCATTTCCACCTTCCCACGTTAGACACAAGTTCTGTCAGTCCCAACCCCAGTTTTCAAATCCATTCTCTTCCTTCACTATCCAGCTGGCTACTGGCTCCCAGACTAGAAACAGCCTCCTGCCAGGGTCCCTGCCTCTAGCCGGGCTCTTTTCCACAATTTCACCAGAGCTTTTTCTAGACATCTTGTCTGGGTTTCATCACTCTTCTGTTTACAGTACTCTCATAAGTGGACCCAATCCACCCTTACCAACGGGGCGGCAGCCACGTGGCTTGGGCAGGGCTGACTGTGTCCCCCTTCTGGAGGGGGGCCCTTGGCTAGACCCTTAGCCCATCAGCACATAGCATCCTCCTGGCCACGGGGATTGGCTTCAGGCTGCACACACAACCTAAGAATTAGAGAAGAGAAGTTGGTGTGAGGGCTGGAACCGCTGAAGCTATGCTAGCACCATGAGGGAGGCAGCCTGAGGATGAAGTTCACAGGGGGTGGCAGAGCTGAGAGAACGGAGGAATGAGCCAGGGCCCCGATCCAATGCCACCTACAGCCTGCATATCTAATGTTTCCGTTACATGTCACGTGCTCATTAATTTCCTCTCCTCACTGAGCCACCTTTGAGTTTACTGTTATCGGCAACCAGAAGCACCTTTATTCTCCATAATCTCAACAGAAAGTACAAACTCCTGAGTATGGTGTACAACGGAGCTCAGCAAATTACAGCTCGCGGGCCAAGTCAGGCAAACCATCTGTTTTTGTCAATAAAGTTTTACTGGAATACAGCCGTAGCCAGTCATTTATGGATTGTCTTTGATGGCTCAGCTGCTACCGTGGCAGAGTAGATCAGCTGTGACCACGAAGCTCACAGGGCCTAAACATTTACCATCTGGTTCCTTACAGAAAATATCTGCTGGCCCTGGGCATACAGGTCACCCACACTCAGGCTTCTGCCTTCCCTTCCAGAGCGACCGGCCACCACCATCCTTGGCCTCCCCACCCACCCTAACACCTGTCACCTCCCGGTTTGGTTGTGCTGAGCCTTTTTGCAAAATTCCTCCCACCCACCCATGTGGTCTAGCTAACTCCCTGCATCCTCCTGCCCTCAGCTCAGGCATCGCCTCTTGTCTGCGGGTCCCCCGTGAGGGTCAGGAGTCCCCTGTGCAAACATAGCACCTTTGCCTGGCTCTATCCTTCCACCTTGCTAAGCAGAATTATCCAGCAGTGCACCTGTCTCCACCACTGGACCGCAAGCCCGTTCCTGCCCGGGATCACAGATTCCTTATCTCTGTGCCCCTGCACTTATTCGCGCAGCACAACGCGACACGCGGTAGGTGGCCCGATGGTTACTGATCTGAACTGTCAGGGATTGAGTCTTCAGACCGTGAGTGGGCTGGCTGGTATCTCCACCACACAAAGGGAGGCAGGAGACAGGAAAGCACCCAAGGCAAGTGCGCCCCTCTCACCATGTTTCCAAGGCCACATGACAGAGGAGGGCCTCACCGTGCAGCCCAGTCAGGGTTATTGAGTGCAGAAAACAGAAGTCGGTGATGATTATTTTATGGAGAATGGGAATTTGATGAGAAAATAATGAAAAGTCCCAGAAGCAGCAGCAAGCTGGAGAGTTAGGCTGGGATAAAGGAGCGAGGGAGACGGGGCAGAGGGGAAAGGTGACCGAGGCCAGGCGACAGACCGTGGGCTTAGAACACTCGCCGTTCTCAACTAGACTCCCGATTCCGAAGGACGGCTTGCCCCTGCTTCATCGTGGCCCTCAGCCAGGACCCACGCCACGTGGCCGATCAGGGGCAGGAAAAAAGGCTGTCTGGTCGACTTCAGCCTCTGTATTGACAGGCTGAGCTCTGCTGCCTTCCAAGACCTACACACTGGAGGTTCCGCCAAACGGGAAGGTGGGCAGGATACTGAGCACCCCAATATATAGCACGTGTCCACGAGACACACCAATTCAGCAAGCTGTAGGAACTAAGTAACGGTAGATCCGTGAGCCCGTTCTCTCCATAACTGGCCCCGCAGAGTGGACGCAGGAACTCCCAGGGCGGCAGAAGTGAGGGAGAGGCCCCGGCCTGTGTCTACACAGCACCAGAGCCAAGTGTGAACAAAGGAAGTGTTTCTTCATTTCTCACCACAGAGAGCAAGTGTGAAGCAGAATTTCAAGTGTCTGCTATTGCAAAACATCTAAAGCAGGAGCTTCAGTCATTTCCAGAAACATCCCTCTCCCTCTACCACATACAGACTCGAGGCCGCAGATCCATTCTGGACTACTTCGTTGCCATATCTGAAATTCACTCACTTGTTCCTTCATGCATGCATTCATTCACTCTGCAAAGTGTCCTAAGACCCAGATGTGTCAAGTCCTACGCTGGGTCTCTGGGCTACAAAGATGAATACGCTGCCGTCCTGGCCTTCCACGAGTCCAGTCACCCAGAGGAGAAGAGAGAAACAAAGTGCCTTTTAGCTTTGGGGACAGCAGCTGCAGTGGAGGGCTAGAGGTGATCTGAATATAAGCTGGGACCTCTTTTAGCATGTGCCGGGCATCACTCCATGTCTACACACACACACACACACACGCACGCACACACACACGCATGCGCACACACGCATGCACACACGCGCACACACATGCGCGTGCACACACACACGAGCTACCCCCTGAATCAGCCATGAGCCCTAGCACTGCGGTCCAAAG
This sequence comes from Spilogale gracilis, assembly GCA_004023965.1. Classification (NCBI taxonomy): domain Eukaryota; kingdom Metazoa; phylum Chordata; class Mammalia; order Carnivora; family Mephitidae; genus Spilogale; species Spilogale gracilis. The sequence goes on from PITA01013186.1 coordinate 4,608, forward strand.
TACCAGGGCTCCATGTCCGATCTGGATCCTAGCAAGCTGGTTAAGAACTTCAAGCCCCATGGGATGCCTGGGTGGCTCAGTTGGTTAGGCAACTGCCTTCGGCTCAGGTCGTGATTCCGGAGACCCACATCAGGCTCCCTGTTCAGCAGGAAGCCTGCTTCTCCCTCTCTCACTCCCCCTGCTTGTGTTCCCTCTCTGGCTGTGTTTCTCTCTGTCAAATAAATAAAATCTTTAAAAAAAAAAAAAAAAAAAGAACTTCAAGCCCCGGGAAGTCTGCTCCCCTGAGCAGGGAGACAAAACGCAAAGGTGAACACCCGCGGAGTCCCAGGGCACACCTTGGCTCTTGCCAGCACCCTGGCCTCGGAAAACAGCTAAAGTTCGTCTCGGGCGCCGCTGCTCTATCCTCTACAAATCAGGCCACCAACACCTGCCATTTCCATCATTTTCCAGTTTATTAGCCTCTTTGTACATTCCCTCATTCATCATTCACTGAACACCTGTTTATATGTGAAGCACTTTGCTTAGAGCCAGGAATGTGAAAAGTAATAAAACACAGCCCCTACCCTCTTGGATGCCTCTTCCCCTGGGAAGCCCTCCTTGGTCTCTCATGCTGACTTGGATGTCTCCCACCCCACTATGCGCTCCCAGTTCCCTGTACCATCAATGTCTTTCAATCAAAACTCCCCGGTTAATGGAAATAGGGACTCTTGTACCTTATGGATCACTGTACCCCAGGGCCTACTCCGCTGTGGTACACAGTGGGGGTACAGTGAGTCCCTGGGGGGATGTAAGGTAAGAATCTTGCATCACCCACCTGCTTCGTTTCTAGATGAGGAAGTCTGTCCAAGAGCAGAGAAGCTGGGCCTCTATCTGCACTCTGTTCACACCAGATTCTGTACCGACTTGATACCCTGGACAGCTTCTGGCTCTCTCCCTCTCCCCAGGAACCACAGAATCCCATCTGCCCCTTCTGGGATCAATTTACTGTTGGGAATTCTACACCCTCCCTCTGGGCATTTTTTAAGATACAAGGAGACAGAGCCTGTGATTAAAAGAAAAAAATGGATGTCTAATGATGGAATGTCAGGCATTCATCTATTCATTAAGCAAATATTTACTGAGCACCCACACTAGGCTCTATCCTAGGGGCAGAGAGGCAGAGCAAATGCAGGCCAAAACCACTGGCTGCCCTCAGAGGTCTGACCATGAGATGGTGTGATGCCAAATGGTGTCCCTCGGGTGAATGAATGGGTGAACGAACTGCAGGTGATGTCAAGTGATCCCAACAGGTCATGTCAGGAAGGAACCTGAGCTGAATTGGGGCATGTGATCTGTTGTAAGGGGGAGACCACGTAGTTCTTCACCCCGAGGTCCCTTGGCAATCATCAGGGTACCTCTGCCTCCATCTAGTCTCCCGTCCACATCCACAGTGCATGGAAGGAATGAGCCCCTTTCTTCTGGCCGCTGCTGGCTTCCTAATCAAAGTCAAGGATTTATGCTCACTCAGGGTCTATAAAAACAAACCCAAAAAGAGGGGTTTAAGAGAAAGCAGATGAAATGCAGGGAAAGACGAACTAAAAAAATCAGGGGGAGCTGTTGTGAGTTTTCAACCACAGCCGTAATTAAACAAGCCTGGCAGGGAGGCAGCTCAGAGGGCTGAGGCCCATGCATGTGTGCAGTGCCTGCGTGTCCAGGAACATGTGAACCATCACTTCTGCAGAATTAATTGGTCCCCGGTGGGAGATCCGTGCTAGGTTTCCCGGGCCATGCAGCAAACGCGGCTTTCCTGCCCCGCTCCTGCCACCGGGCTGTCACAGAGCTTGTCAAGACGGCATTTAAAACTCCATGGACGGGCAGCTCAGTTGAGGACAACCTTCAGCAGAGGAACCTGTACTCCTCATGAAGAGTCAGAAGGTGAGGCTGCCCTCTTCCAGAACATTCACTGTCACCTTACGTCCAAGGCATCCATCTCATGGGATCACTGCATCAGACATGTAGGTGACACCTGCCCACACACCATGTTCTTTCTTGGTCCAGGCAGGAACCTGGGGTGCGGAGAAGCACCTCTCTTCTGAAGTATAGATGACAGTCTGGCCTGAATTTGAAAGCAAGGGGCCAAGATGGAGAGCAGCCCGGGAGCCCCAAGGATTCCCCAGGAAGTGGATGAGCTCCCAGAGATCAAAGGAGGTAAATGAGGGGTGACACCCAGGGCCAGCCTTAAGGAAACCCTAAAGAACAAGTTTCCACAATTAAAGGCAACAACGGGGAGGGGATGAGTGAAGCCCTGGAAAATAGTCAATGTCTTTGATTAAGCACCAGTGAAACTCCCCATCACCGCTTTAATCTGGCTCCCCTGAGGGCTCTGCTGGCTTCACAATGTTTTCAGAGAAAATGATCTTGAATATAGTTATTCCCCAAGCCACCACACAGAGGAAGGGCCCCCCTGCTTCCTCCTCCCCCTCCTCGGGGCAGTTTCCCAGATGAGTCGTTAGTGTCAGATAAAGGCTGCCTTGGCTCTTCTCTGTCGAAGACGACCTTTCTCAGCAGCTCTCGCACTCTGCACATCCAATTCCTTCATCAGAGTCTCGGTGTACCAGCGGCTTCCTGCACTTGAAGCTGAAGTCTATCTCCCTGGACTGACACCAGCTGTCACCAAGCCGAGGCCCTGATTCCACTGAAGGACTCTCAGAAAACGGACTTGGTTCTAACACCAGAGTGGAGTCTCTCCCGCGTCGACTCCAAGCCTACCTGGATTCCGAGCCATTCTGGGCAGGAACGATCACGAGCACCACATGCTAGGGGACTGCTCCGAAGCTGAGCTGAGCCACCCAGTCACACCCTGTCGTTCCTTGAATGCTGCTGTCTGCTTTTGCACATGCTGTTCCCTTTGTCTGAAATGCTATTCCCAGCACTGGACTTCAAAACTCAGTACAAATGGACACCTTCTATAAGTTTCTGTAAAGCTTTCCCCAGCCCCTTCAACAGAGTTCACTTTAATACATCCTGAGTATGTGAGCGTGGCCAGGCACAGGGCTTGGCCAGATGTACAGAGAAGAGGGGAAAAAAAATTTAAGACTTATTTATTTATTAGAGAGAGAGAGCGAGCGCGCATGAGAGGGGAGCCCGATGTAGAACTCGATCCCAGGACTCCAGCATCATGACCTGGGCCAAAGGCGGTTGCTTTACCAACTAAGCCACCAAGGAGAGGAGAAATTTTTAAATGTTCCTAGAGACCCTCCCAGGCTAGCGTCTCCAAACAACCTCTGCCTTGAGATTCTATTTTAAAAGTTTTTATTGTGCAATATTTAGGATGGACAAAAAAATATGTAAAGAATAATCAGGCCATCTCTTGTACCCACCACCTAGCTTAAGGAACAAAACATAATGAACATAAAGTCCCCTGGGTGCCCCACCCCGATCATTTTCATTTCCCCAGTTCCCCAGAGGTAAGCAGTTTCCTAACTGGGCACTTATTACTGCTGTGCATTTCTTTCTACTCTTACTACATATGATTATACCCCCTAAACAACGTGTATCATTGTTTTCCAAGTTTTAGAATTTTTATGCCTTTACCACTTTGCATATTAATACAATGATTTGTTTTTATGTCCCCCTCCTCCCGCAGTCCAGGACTCTGTGAAGCAGTGCCTGTACCCCGGTAATCTCTGTCTTGGGGCACCTGGCCCAGATCCTGGCACCCAGGCATGCTGAATGCACGCTTAGTGCAAGAGGGAAGGGAAGAAGAGGAAGAAGGCTTCCCCATGGAGTCTGTCTGTGGCACAGCCTTCCGAAAGCCTCCTGCAGTCCGTAGACTCCAAAGGCACAGGGATCCAAGTCAGACGGGGCCGGCGCTGGCTGAGACAGCGCAGCATTTGCTGGGAGGAGCAGAGCCCACGGGACTGTACCCAGCACAAGGTAGGGGCTCGGGATGCGTCTGCAGAATGAAAGCCCATGGCTACAGATAAGACATTAGAAAGCCTGGAACAGGGCAGGACAGCGTGGCTAGTCTGGAGGAGCCCAACCTGAGGACGATCTAACAGAGAGGACAGTCCTCGCTCATGGAGGACCGATGTCCTCCTGCGCTCAGCTCCACAGCCCAAGCCCCGGGCTGCGCACTAACTTGTCGCTCCCCGCACAACACAACCTCAGGCGGCTTCCAGGAACTTTGGAATAATCCCAGACAGGGTCGTACAAACAAGAAGACACTTAAACACGCAAGGAGCGGGGGAGCACACGGAGAGGGCAAGAACAGGTTAGGTGGCCACCATGAGAACAGGCTGATTTTGAGAGTACGAGGAATACCAGCGTCCAGAATAAAGGAGGGATGCTCTTTCCCTCAGTTTTGCTGTGTCTCTGACTCTCCGACTTCCCTGTCGGCCTGAGGTGCCTCTGGTAAGGAGACCACCAAGTGGAGTTTAACCGGGGCTAAGAAATTAAGTCCCAACTCTGGTCCTGAGCAGCTGTGCAGACTTGGGCAAATCACTCAACCCCTCTGGGCTTCAATTTTCTGAAAATAGGATGCAATCATTCTGTAAACACTCTTGGAGCAAGGCCTGCCCCTAGCAGTGTTGTGTGGACCTGAGCCAGAAAAAGGCCCAGCCCCAGGGCCTGGCGATGTTTAATGGAAAAGGCCACAGCATAAACACAAAGCCCCACCCGGATGCCAAGTGGTATGATTACACTTGATTTGCTGTCCCATAAGCCACCTTCTCACTTTTTCTTCTTCCTTTTTTTTTTTTTTTTTTTTTTTTTTAAGATTCAAGACATAGTGTTCGGTCAATTGTAAGTAGAACAGAGAGCCAGGAAGCTCATCTTTAATGCAGCGCTGCTAATACTCAGCTCAGCTCAAACTTGGCAAAAGTGCTTTCTCCCAGCACATCTATTCAGAGACGTCTGTTCCTAGAGTTAAGCTCTCAATTATTCAGTCTAACAGAGGAATTGTCCTATGCTCTGAGAAAGGCGTGCAGGAGGGCAGGAGGGAGCGGGTGGGGAATGGGGAAGGTATGGAGAGAGAGCAGGGCATACTTAAAAAAAAAAACCCTCTGGAAGTGTGCAAAGTGAGGATGCCCTCAGGGTCCGGACGGGGAGGAGGGGAGGTGACAGACACATTACCCAACTCACTCCTGAGTAAGGAGTGCTTCCTGATGGCAGCTCCACAGGTGAAGAGAGGGAGGCTGGGAGAAGCACAGTGGCATCCGGAGAGAGTGGCACAGCTGGCCTGTGTGCCCAGCAGCAGCCCCGTAAGGAGCCCCGAAACCAAGACCCCACGAAGTGCAACCTTGGAGGGCCAGAGGCTTCATCCCTCCCCAAGACCTCCACCTTGCGGCTGACCCTCCTATCTGCAGAGCTGAACAGGAAGTCCCCACCAGGTGCTGACAGGGATTTGGGGGGCGGGGTGGGGGCGCTGCCGGGCACCCTGCTGTCGCCAGCTTTTCACTCTCCGCTCTGGTCCTGCACTTTCTTCTTCGGCCCCTGGACACTGCAGGGGGAGGAGCAGGCGGGACTCAGCTCAGGACGCCCAGGCCAGGCACGCAGCCAGAGCGTCAGTTCTCCATTCGCTCGCCCACGAGGCACACTGCACCCCTTCCTCTGCCAGCCGCTCGGGGCACAGGTGCCCGGCAGGAGGCCACAGGGCGACCAGAGTAGGGGAAACAACGGATGTTTGGGACACTCAGTGTCTGTGTGAGATGCTAAACTGTGTCCCCTTCGTCTCTAAACGCAGACACATATATACGCACGTAAAGGTTATGAACCTTATGAACATTAAAAAAAACCTCCAATTTCAATTTACCATTCAAAGCAGAAAATTAATTCATATGCTTTTTCATCAAATATCCATTTGGCACCTGTGCACAGGCACCTTTTGATGCTCAGTGCCTTCCTTAAAAAAAACGGATACGGAGTTTTTAACTAGAACCTCTCCAAAATGCAGGCAGGGATGACAAGCGGGCTGCACGAAGGACACAGAACTTGAGAGAAAACAGCATTTTAAGGACCACAGAGACTGTCTGGAAATTTGCAGTCCCTTCCATAGGGATAGCTCAGCGCCCCCGCCACCCCCCATGAGGGGCCTAGGGCTCCTCCTTCTGGGCATCCTTGCCGTGCCCCCTGTGTCCTGCAGCGGGGCACAGGCAGCAGCTTCTGAAGGTGATCCGGCTCCTCCGAGAGGATGCGCAGGGGGTGCCTGTCTTCCATGGAGAATGCGCTGGATCCCTCCATCTGAACCAGACAGAAGCTCACTCCGGCCCTTATAGATGCCACGTCACCCAAACAGAAAACACTGTGCTCCTCTTCATGGCGACAGTGGCTCCTTCCCCATGGGGCTAGGAGGCTCTGCTCAGGGTGCTCACTACATTCAAGAATTACTACTGGCCTCCCCTCAGGCCTGTTAGTATCTCAACCTCAGGGATGCCTGGGCATCAGTTTTAGTCACTGTTCCATTCTGTGGTATACTATTTATAAAATGCTCCAGACATTGGTTTTTCTTTCTCTCCCTGAGAACAGCAAAGTTCTAGGTTTCTTAGAAGAGATAAGACGGAACACAGAAGAGGGGAGGGAAGAAGATTTCCCTCCACTAAAAGTAATATAACCACCATTGCAGAAAATGCATAAAAGAAAGGAAATTTTTCCATGTTCATATGCTCCCTAGCACAGCCTCGAACAACATCTTGGTCTGTATTTCCTTCTAATCCTTTTTCCTACAAACAACTACTTTCTCAGTTTCCTCCCAGACTCCCGAGCCCTCATTTCAGGGGCTACAGGATAAATGATTCAAGCTTGGTACATCTCAGACACCTAGGTTACTTCCATTTATTGTGTCATTGTTAAAGGGGCTGGATGGACAATGTTTCTTAAGATTTATTTTAGAGAGGGAGAGAGAAGGCACAAGCAGGGGGAGGGGCAGAGAGAGGGGAAGAGAGAAAAATCACAAGCAGACTCCCTGCTGAGCACAGAGCCTGATGTGGGGCTCGATCCCTGGACCACAAGACTGTGACCTGACGTGAAACCAAAAGTCAGATGCTCAACCCGACTGAGCCACCCAGGCGCCCCTGAGCTGAGGATCTTTATGCAACACTCTGCCCATATCTTAAACTGCTCCTTCAGGAAAAGCTTCCAAGAAACAGGTTTTTCCAAGAACCTTTCTTCTTCCAAGAAAGAGGGTACAAATATCTTCATGCTCTTGACATAAATTGCCATGGTTTCCCCGAAGGGTGTTTGGAGGACCCAGCTGGCCCCGAGCAAAAAGATACAGGTGCTTTCATGGGGCAGTGACACTGTTCACAGGCATCATGGGGTGGGGACAGGGGCACCAGCTGAGGTTTCTCTGCAGTGAGCCCTTATGGAACATTCCAGTCTCCGTGTATCAGCAAGCAAATGCACTCTCAGGGGCTTTCCAACTCCCCCTTGTTGAGTGGGAACTCCATAATACAATACGAATAAGCTCCAAAGTGGAATCAAGTACTCCCTCGCTACTTAATATGATGGACAATGGACGATCAGGTTCCTTTTCTTTCGGTTTTAAGTGTCCAACGTCTTGAGACAAAGATCAATTTACCTAAGAGGGGCATTTTCCAGCCATATTCCTGGTCATGACGGAGTTGCTGACGGAAGAGGGGTGGGGACAAGCCAAAGACATACCTTGTTTATTCCTCATTTTTGCAAAGGGAAGGTCTGGGGTAAAGTCACAAGTATGCAAATGTCGTTTTTTTCCACACTTCCCCTGCATTTCACCACTGAAATTTTGAGAAACGCTGCTTGGGAAAGAGAAAGTCCCACTGAGAGGCAGTGCGTCGGGGACTGGGGTCATCTCCCCCAAGGCTGGGGTCCCTCATGGAGACAGGAGCCCTGGCAGACCGACTCCAGATTGGGGTATTCAGCCACATCCCTGAGATGTGCCGCATCAGTGGCAGTCCTAAAGGTCCTATTCCAGGGGTTGCTGTGACCAGAGACTTTGTTTTTATTAAAAAAAAAAAAAAGAAAGAAAGAAAAGTGACGCCTTAGTAGCCCGAGAGAGCATCTGTCCACTAAGTCTGACACCCAACACAGAAACACTGGCCCCCCAAAATTCTCTCCAAGGGTGACGACACTGAAGCCGGAGAGACCCCTGCGATCATCGCGCCTACCTACATCCTAGGTGCCACCGCTCGGGGCAGCCGCGTGTTCTCAACGGGTCCCCGCACCACGACCAAAATGGAATCACAGCGCCTCCTCCTTGAACTCAGCCATATTCGATGCTACTCTAATGGCCAAATGTGGTTTTGTTTAAACAAGGGGTGCCTTGGGGCGCCTGGGTGGCTCAGTTGGTTAAGCAACTGCCTTCGGCTCAGGTCATGATCCCGGAGCCCCGGGATTGAGTCCCACATCGGGCTCCCTGCTCGGCAGGAAGCCTGCTTCTCCTTCTCTCACTCCCCCTGCTTGTGTTCCCTCTCTGGCTGTGTTTCTCTCTGTCAAATAAATAAAATCTTTAAAAAAAAAAAAAAAAAAACAAGGGGTGCCTGGTGGTTCAGTTAGTTACGCATCTGACTCTTGGTTCTGGTTCAGGTCGTGATCTCAGGGTCCTGAGATGGAGCCCCACATCGGGCTCCATGCTCAGCGGGGAGTCTGCCTGAGAACCTCTCTCTCTCCCTCCTCCCTCCGCCCCTCCCCAGCTCCCGTGCTCACTCACGCTCTCTCTCTCAAATAAATGAACAAATCTTTAAAAAAATAATGAAAGTTTAAATACTGTAAAGTGCATTTTGCCTGTTGCACTTAATTTGTATTTGTTTTATGTTTGGGGCACTGCCCCGGACGGTACATCGTACACTAGTGTTCGTGCCACACATCCGTCCTACCCGCTACTGCACACGCTCACACGCACGAAATCACACGGAGGCAAACTATCCCTCGGGGACAAGGCGGGAGCCTCTCCCACATCATTTTCACCATGCTGCGCTGACTTCTGAAAGCCGCAATTAAGACGTGACTCTGCTATGTAAGGTCTCCTCTCCTTCGGTGCTTTTAGGTCGTGAGGGATGTGTCGTCACTTAGGTAGTGACAGAGAATCAGTCTCAGATCACAACAGGAAACCAGGCCTCCCAGGGAAGGGCCCCTGACTCTAAAACCTGCCTACCAAGGACAAGCTCACACAGCCCCCGAGCCTGCTGTGCAGCCCTGGGTCAGGCTTTCCCCTCCCTGCCCTGCTCCGTCATTCTTTCAAAGAGTGGCCTGGGTGTTCCTCAAACTCCTGTGTGACTCTGGGCAACTCACATCACCTCTCTGGTCCTCTGCGTGCTGTCTAAACAGGTCCCTTGTCAGGGACAAAGCAGTGCCGCCCAAGAGGGATTCCCACACAACGACCCCCTGTGTTCAGATGCTGACCTCCTCTGCACTCGGGCAGGTGGCCCTGGAATCACTCACCTCCAGCTAGGAGAGGTGTCCTCTTTTACTGCCCATTTCCCAACCCACGCTTTACAAAGTCTTTTTCCAAGGTGAGCCATAGCCTAAAAAAGACTGGAAGAGGGGCGCCTGGGTGGCTCAGTTGGTTAAGCGACTGCCTTCAGCTCAAGTCATGATCCCGGAGACCCAGGATCCACGCCGCATCGGGCTCCCTGCTCGGTGGGAAGCCTGCTTCTCCCGCTCTCACTCGCCCTGCTTGTGTTACTTCTCTGGCTGTGTTTCTCTCTATCAAATAAATAAATAAAAATCTTAAAAAAAAAAAAAAAAAAGCCTGAGAAGGATGGGACTAGGTGATCTTCAATATCCTATCCTTCTGAACACTGGCCACCCCACCCCCAGCACCCCCAGAGTTGGAGGTCCAGGGGTAAGGGAGGACAGTAGCTGGGGGTTCTCCAACGGGGCCTCTAACAGGATCCTCTGCATCAGAATCAGCTGAGAGAACCTGTTAACAATGTGGCTTCCTGGCCCTTCCACCCGAGAAGCTTAAGCACACCACATTATGTCAGATGGAAAGAGCACTGGGGAAGAGCGAATGCACGCATAGAATGTTCTGGCAAGTTCACATATTGAAAATGGATGGGAGGAACCAGCAGAAATATTAATACTATGTCCACTTATTTTCTCAAGCTACAACAACCAGTGTCCAAACACTGAGACTTTCCTTTTAAATTCAACCCCCTGCCAAAGCATGAACCCACAGCACCTATCTGCCCCCCCAATTCTTCTCTTGTGTGGGTGTCCACAGACAGTGCGATGTGCTGCAAATCCCAACGCCAGATGCATCAAGAGATGTATCAACAGCACGAGTTAGGTTCACACTGAATTTAACAAAAAACCCTCACCCCTCAAATCAGCCCAAGTCATCCCTCTACTTGCAAGAGGACTCTATGAATCCTGACCCTCCTCGGCCGGCGGCTCGTAGTAGGTGGTTCTGGCGATGGTGGCGGCCGAGATGCCTCCCAGGAAAACCACCCCATTCAAAAGGGGGCGACTTTGTAGACCGCTCCCTTTGGACATCTTTGGAGTTACGGCCGAGGTTCACTTGAAATGGGCAGTCAAAATAGCAGGTGGACACTCAAGCTGGTGGGGAACATTTTCCTTCCAGATCTGAGTTTTCGGTGTCCTCACCTGTGCAATGGGGACAACATGACCTGCCTCACACAGATCCTATGACCAGAAGAAATAAAATATGCAAATACACGTTGTCCGTGTTCAACAGGGAAAGCTGTTATCTTTTTTTTTTTTTTGCCTGGACCATGAAAGCCCGCACAGAGGGTTGGAAACGACTCCCCCTGCTATCCTGTCCTCACACCCAGCCAGAGAGCTTCTCTGGTTCCCGGATGACAAAAATGAACCTGGGCGGGCAGGAGGTTGGGCCTGGGTTAGCCCAGGAAACAAAACTTTCCTTCTCAAGCTGCAGAGACCCTTAGGGCCTTGTGTGCGTGGCAGTGGGACCCACATATGTATCCCCCCACAGAGCCCTCCCAGGGCCCAGCACACAGTAGGTGCTAGTTTAATGAGAATCACCCAAGAACGGGAAGCCCCTGGCTCCTCCATTACGAACTGAACACTGACGGTGAAGGAACGCTTAGAAAGGACCTGAAAATGTCCCTCAGCTTCCATTCACAAGCCCCTGGGATCTTGGGCACACGGCCTGGCCTCTGGCACTGCCGGGGCTCAGAGCAGTACACGAAACCAGAGTTCAGGGGAGCAGAGCAGACATTTCAGGATGTTATTGACCAAGTTTCACTTCCACATTGTCTTCTGCATTGACTTCGACTCTGGTTTTGAGCAATGCTGGGGCAGTTCAGAGACTCACAGGAAAAGCCTCTCTGGGTGGGCGGGCTCCTCTCCCTGAGCCCCGGCCCCTGAGGCCTTGTGGATAGCAGCCTTGAACTCTAAAGCACCTCTCAGCCGTGAGGCCCTGAGCCAGCCACACGCAGACCTCTTCTAATGCAAGAGTCACAACAAAGCTGCAAAGTAGGCACAGTGGTGCCCGAGCAGTTGTGCAGGCACGGTGATGCCCCAGGGGCGCCGGAGGTGCCCCAAGACTCGGCTGGCTCCAGCTGCCCCCTTCTGCACCCTGCCAGTGTCCCCTGTCAAAGGAGACCCCCGGAGGGGCCAACCAAAGCAGGTAGGTCTGTGTAAAGCCACTGCAGCAATGTGATGGGATCTTAAAGGAATATTGGGCACCTGGGTGGCTCAGTGGGTTAAGCCTCTGCCTTCGGCTCAGCTCATGATCTCAGGGACCTGGGATGGAGCTCCGTATTGGGCTCTCTGCTCAGCAGGGAGCCTGCTTCCTCCTCTCTCTCTGCCTGCCTCTCTGCCTACATGTGATCTCTCTCTGTCAAATAAATAAATAAAATCTTAAAAAATAAAAAAAAAAGGAAAAAAGATCTGCCTCCCATCAAACCCATACCTTCTATCTGTACCAATCTGCACTGGACAGATCAGTTCTCGCTCACCTGTGACAAGGTGCTGGGGGAGGGGGGCCTTTGGGGAGGGTTTCCACCAGGGGCTAGCTAGCGGCTCCCGGGCACAATGCCTCACTGAGTCCTTCACACCACCCAGAGAGTCCAGCTTCAGCCCTGACAGCCCTGGCCCAGCAAGAGGAGGGACGGACCCAAGGTCACACCACCACTGAGAGGCAAGGCCAGGGCTCCTGGAGCTCCACGGGGCGGCAGGGTCTGCTGAGTGGGCACTGGGCTTAAATTGCAAAGAGCTCCGAGTGGCCAGACAGGGCCAGTCCCACGAGGCTCTCTGAAGCAGACGAGCAAAGGCGTGTGCTGCCCAAGCCTCCTCCTGTCCTGGATTCCTCTGCGTAAATGCACCCCACTGTAGCCCCCCAAAGATGCTGGGGGGGAGGGGCAAGCCGGCCATCAGCCTCTAAGGGCTTGTGAACTGGACGCTGTCGCTTTTCCTGCCTTGGGCCTTCTTTTTCACTGTGGATGTAAGTGCTTAGTCCTCTGCACTGATTCGCTGAGCTGGGGCGGGCCACCCGCGGGCACCTGGCCCCGCGCTGGGGCTGCTCTGCACAGAGGACCGCCCCACGCCACTCACAGGCAGACCCCGTGCAGCCACGTGGAGAAGCCCAGCTAAGACTCAGGTTGCAGGCCTGACTTGGCCTCTTGGGCCAGAAGCTTCCCCTTCTGGGTCCCAGTTCCCTCATCTGTTAAATTAAGAGTACTGCAGGCCTAAACCCCGCCACTCTGAGTATGAGCTTCCTGCTCAATCCTTCCAGCCCCAACCACGTGTGAAGACATGTTGCACTCACTGCTTCCCTCCCTGCCTCAAATGTTCCAAGGGTGCGGGCCTGGTGGTAGACAAAGGAGGTCTCTTGTCTTGCCACCCCCTAGTGTTCTCACTGGACTCTGTCCTAGGCCTACTGAACTATCAGTTGTCTTTGGACCCTTAGGTGTCATATTCAGATTCACATTCAGGTCAGCCCAGGTCCTAAAGGAATGAGGGGAGCAGGGGCCTCCATGCTCTCCCAACTCCAAGTGTGGTCCGCAGACCAGAACTTCCCATGGGAAAGCATAAGAAATGCAGAATCTCAGCACACGCCGAACCTCTGACTCAGAATCTGCAAAAGAACCCCAAGTGATTTGGGGGCACACTCCAGTTTGGGGAGCACTGTTCCAAGATGCTCCCCGGTTATGACTTGCCCCCACCCCACATCCCTTGCTTTGACCACCTAGAAGCCTTCCAACGTATGGGCCTTAGTAGGACTCACTAAAATGTAGACCGTCATTAACCAAAAGAGATTTGTCTTAGGAACCTGCTAGGAGACTGCCACAAACTCTCACAAACAGGATCTGAAATGTACAGGCCCTAGAATGATTCCAGGCATGTGTGTGCCTCTTCACCTGCTGGCTCTCACCCCCACCCCACCCCCTGGAATCTCAAGGAAGCTCCAGCAGCTCTCAAAAAAACCACACTCTCCCTTAATCTCGACTCTGTGGATTTGGCTACCGTCACCTTCCTCACCAGTCAGCCCCTATAAACAGATGATTGTCCAGCTGCCAATGTCCCCCAACAGAGACAAGCAGATCGGGAGGCCACCTGCCCCTCACGGGCCCTGTGTCCATGCTCAGAAAATGCTCCTCTCTCATTCTCTACTCCTGACATTTACTCCACTTGGAAAGAAAAGAAACTTTTCCAAAACACATTTCCAGTTTTTTAATAAACCCTGCAATTCCTCTAATGGTTTCAGATCAACCTTAAATATTTATTAAAATCACTCTCGGCCACACTTCTTTAAACAAATGTCCTCGTTGACTTCGATTATTTATATATTTATGAACATGATGTCTCTCCTTCCCTCGGAGCAGATGGCAGCTAGTAAGTCTTTGGAAAGAAGGAAAAAAAAATCAATGGGACAGAGTGTAAACTCAGTGACTCCCCGATTTACTCTTCGTAAGACGCTCTGGTACAATTTTCTTCCCATTCAGCGGAAGCACCATATGAAGGCCAGTCAATGATTGGTTTGGGAAAGCATGGAGCCTTGAACCAGAATCTAGGAAGCTGCTGTGAGACCAGGGCTCAATCCCCAGGGGAATGGTAGAGGGCGGGGACAATGGGACAGAGCCCTGGGGAGGGGGACACAGGAACCACACTGGCGAGCACCTCCTATGGGCATGGCCATGCCCGGTGCTGGGAGGTGCGCGAGATGTCAGAGTTGGTCTTCGCAATAACCCTCACATTCAAGCTGAGGAAGGCCCAGAGAGAGGGGACAAATCTTGCTCAAGGTCACAGAGCTAGGAAACAGCAGAACCAGGATGTGACCCCAGGCGGTCTGGGCCCTAAGGCCATACCCTCGCTGCGGCCACAAGTAGACAAGGATGACAGGAAACGCAGAATTGCCCTTAACCTCATGCATTCTTGGCTACAAAATCACTGCCTTTCCTTCCACCTGGTGAGGCTGGCCACTCCTTTTCAGGCCATCAAAAACTTTATTCCCAGCAATAGGGCCTCTGTCCCATCTAGAATCTGAGGGACTCAGGTGTTGGTGTTAAAGCTGGAAGGAGTCGGCTTGGTGATAAGAACACAGGCAGTGAGTGCCATGAGCACGTCAAGAGTTAACTTTATGAGAGAGTGAAAACAAAAAGAACTTTGCCCACAGAAATGGAAAAAAACCCGCCAGCTTAATGATGGGGCCTTTATCTGTCCCAGATAAGGAAGGTGAAAAAGAATAAAATCAGCCATTCCTCCTCTGGCCTCAATTTACTTTTCTGGAGAAGCTCCAAGGCAAGTTAAAACAGAGAAATGGGTCTGGCCTTTGAGAAACTCCAGCTGAGTAAAAAGATGAGAATCGCCGTCCAGCAGGGGTCTTGTCCCATCATGGCGAGAGCAGAACAACCACCACCACCCCGTGCTCCGGCACCGTCCCATTTAACAGATGAGAACACTGAGGCTCTGACTCTTGGTGACAGGCCAGTGGGGCAGTAGGAGACAGAAGGGAGCAGGTGGATTTGCCCTCCTACTCAGGAACCTGCGGTGGAGCGGGATGATTTTGCCCGTTCGTGAATGAGGAAAGTGGGGGGTTCCAGGAGGGTAGCGACCCCCGTAACCAGCGTGTATCTACAATGCGACCATTTTAAAATCTGATTTGTCACTGACACAACAATGCCTCCACAGCGCTCGCTGGAAGGTAGTTTCCCTGAAGACAGCCAAGTCCCAGGCTGCTGAAGCCACGGGGGGGGGGGGGTGTCTCTTCAAACAAGGAGGTGGCAGCAATGCTCAGCAGAAGGCCATGTGACACTGGCATCCCTCTAAAGTCCCTCCTGTCACGGTCTCTGGATCCTGAAGCAAGACCCTCAGAGACTGGGATTCCAGAACGGGCAATCAAAACGCACTTGGGAGGAACTGCCAAAGAACAATCTCAAGGTCACCTACAGGCCAGCGCCCCGACCTTGAGGTGAAGACCCAATGTGCCTCCGCAAAGAGCAAGGAGGGAACCATCGCTCTTTTGTTCCTCTGTCACAAAACGTGTACCGTGTACCCAAGCACATGCCAGACAGCCTGCCAGGTGCCCGGGGAAACACAAGGGCCATTCAGTAGGGAGCAGAGCCCACAGAAAAAAGGGAAAGCACACTGAGGAGGGAAGATGGGCAAGGATCCTGAATCAGCTGCCTCCTCGGTGAGGGTCTGGGGCCAAGTCCCACACCCTCGCTAAGTCTCCCAAAATAAGAATTAAGCGTCTCCGAGACAGGTAACCGTGACCACCCCACGTCTTAAAAATGAATCTGCATGTGCTCAAACAGCAGCAGGCCGCTGTAAAAAGCAGCCTGCTCCTGCCCTTACAATAATAGTAGCCCCCAGGCTCACCTCTTGCCCTCCAGCTGGGAAAAAAGCCACAGCTAAGATCCTAAGAGAGGTGCACAGAAGCCTTTGGGAGCTGAGAAAGAAGGGCCTGGCTGCCAAAGAAAGCAAAAATACCTGAAAATCTTCCAAAATGAAGTGCAGAAAGCCATACCGAGCCTTTACCTAAAGGCCGTTTCTAAGTTCGCCTGTGCCTTAACCCACCCCAGTCTCCAGCATGCGCGCTGCTCCCGCCCATGCCAAAAGTCTAGCAAGATCTGGAAGATGCTAATTCTGACGTGCCTCCCCAGGTAGAAAACTCAGGCCAGCCGACCCCTCCTGCATGCCCCACCAAGGAAGAAAACCACCGCTTGCCGGCTTCCCCCATGTTTACCAGGAACCCCCAAGTCTGGGAAAACAGCCCAGCTGTTAGCCCTGGCAACCCTCCTCGGACAGTCATCTGGCGATGGCAATCAAAATGATGCCTCCTTTTCATTTCCACAGAATGCAATCTTTCGAGAATAGGAAAGGCTCAAAGTCAGAGTTTAAGCTCCTTTTCACAAGGAATCAATATTTTCGCAAGATAATCCTCCTGGGGGGAGGGGATGGATTACAGAGATCCCAGGTGGCAAAATGTGGCTCTCTGGGGATTGTGGGACGACTGTTACTGGGCAAAGAAGCCAAAATGTCGAGCCACCTCCACTCCTTAAAATTCACGACCTAGCACTTCATTTCACAAACATCTACCCAGAGCCTCCCATGTGCCCAGGGAAACCTTCTAGGTGGTGGGGGTGCAGCAATTAGAGGGGAGACGACTGACAATAACACTTCCCATTAGTGCGCCCCCTCCAGGCCAGGAAGTCCACGCTCACTTTCTCTAGGCCCTACTCAAAGCACCCATTTTACAGACAGCCAGCTAAGACTCAGAGAGGGTAAGCGGTTTGTGCAAGGTCACACAGCTAGTAAGGTGGCAGGGCCAGGAATTAAACATAGGTGCAAAGTCCACGTGATACTCCCCAGCGGGGCGCCCCCTCCTTCCCGCTCAACCCCTCCCCCTATCGTCTCCATTTCTTGCAGGAGGGTGGGATCAAAGCCGCCCCCCATCCTCCGGGCTCCGACGAGGGAAGTCCGGGTTCCTCTTTCCACCCACCCTCAACACGGGACACACAGGTTCGAGACCCACTGTGTGTGAACATAGCCCCAGAAAAGCACTGCAGGCTGCAAGGGCATCCACCCGGTTGCACTGAACTTCCATTTAAAAAAAAAAAAAAAAAAAAAAAAGATGAAAAGATAAAGGGCAAAGAGGAAGTGCTCTTTAAACATAGGCGGGTGGTTACCCCAGGAGGAAGTCTTAAGGCCAATGGAGATTTTGTTCACCCCCTCTAGTTCCTCTATTCTAAGCGACCGGCCTTCACCCCCCCTTGCAAGTTGGCTGGGGGCGCCACTGCGCGGGGGCTAGACCCCGCGCCCTCACCTGGCGCGCAGGAGGGGTCTCGGGGTGGGGAGACAGCCATCCCGAGCGCCCCCTCCCTCCCGGCGCGGGGCCCCGCCGCGCGCTCCCCGCAGCTGCGTGGACCCGGGCGGCGGCCCCGCGGCGTGTGCGCCCCCCGTGCCCCGCCCGCGCCGCGTCCTCGGGTGCCCCCCGCGGCGCCCCCTCTCCCACCGCCGCCCGACCGGCTCGCACCCCCAACCCCGCACCCGTCGCGCGCGCCCCGCGCCCGCACCCGCACCCACGCCGGGCGCCGGCGATTCCGGGGGCGCGGGGGCGCGCGGGCGAGCGGGGCGGCGGGGTGGCGGCGCGGC
Organism: Spilogale gracilis; assembly: GCA_004023965.1. Classification (NCBI taxonomy): domain Eukaryota; kingdom Metazoa; phylum Chordata; class Mammalia; order Carnivora; family Mephitidae; genus Spilogale; species Spilogale gracilis. The sequence continues at coordinate 22,146 of PITA01013186.1, forward strand.
GGGGCCCCGGGCACGTACCTGGCGGCCCGGCGAGCGGCGAGGGGAGCGCGGCCGCGGGCGCTGGAGCGCAGGAGCCTCGGAGCTTCGGAGCCTCGGGTGCCGCCGCCGCCGCCGCCGTTTCCGGGTTGGCGGGTCTCACGTCACCGCCACAGGTTCGCGAGCGGCCCCCGCCGCGGCGGCAGCAGCAGCAGCAGCGGCCCCGGCGAGTGCCAGGCGAGAAATAACTATAAAAGGAAGAGACGCCTCGAGGAGGAAGAGGAAACGCTGTTTACCTTCGAGAAGCGGAGCCGCCGGCGCTCGCACAAAAGGAGGACGCTCGCCGACGCCGCCTCCCCCCGCGCCCCGTCCCCGCCGCATCGCGGGGCCCGGCGTCAGCGCGCGCGGCGCCCCGGGACCGCCCCGCGCCGGCCCCCACCCCAAAACCCGCGGCGGGGGCCAGGGGACAGGGGGGCCGCGGCGAGGTGACCTTGGGCGAGTCACCGTAGGCGGCTGACCCGGTGCGTGGGGCGCGCTGCGGAGGCGGGGCGGGGGGGGGTGCTCGACGCCCCCTGACCCAAACCGGGAAACCCCAGCCCCGGGAGGCGCAGGGGTGGCCCAAGGTCACAGCCCTTCCGACCCGTCTCCAGCTTCAGCGCGAGCCTCCCAGTCTTCATGCCAGCAGGGTCCAGCCCTGGGTCCGCTTCCCCCACCCCTGTGCTCCGGAATGATGCCAAGCCAGCACGGCCCACCTCGCAGCGGGGTCGGTGACAGCGTGGACATTCAAAACATTTGGCCAGCAAAAGCTATTTATTGAGGACCTACTATGTGCAGGGACTGTTCTAGGCCCTGCAGACACAGCTGGAAACCCAAACAAAATTCTGGCCTTGGGGGGGGTGAAGGTGGGGGCGACAGTCAATAAAAATATCTGATGTGTCTTGTGGGACTAAATGCAATGAAGAAAAATAAAGCAGGGCCAGGGGGGAGAGAGTGGGATACGGCTGCTGTCACGGGTGGCTCTCCAAGGGCTTTTAGTATAGAAATTCCCAGACAGCTCCTCTCTATAGAAATAGCGTTGGGTATTATAGAGACCCCATCTTTCCCCTTGTCTATAATAGCCAAAAAAAAAAAAAAAAAAAAGCATTTTCTCCATGTAACAACACAACATGCCTTGGGAACTGATCTGACGTTCTTCCCTCTGCCTTGCTCCTTCCCCTAGCCCTCAAGCCCATCTTATCATTGTCCTGAAATTCAGCCACATTTCTCAGGAATATAGACAATGTTCTTTAAAGTATCTTTCCATTGACCTCTAGCAGGGCCTCAAGAGTTCCACTCCACCCCACCCTGTACTCCGCCACCCCCACCTCCAGCTATCCTGCCTGATTTGAGGGCTGGGATGTGCCCAAATCTTATCAAGTGCTGAATTACCTGATTATAACCTGACAGTTTCTTTTACAAAGATGTCTAAACCCTTTCTCTTACCCAGGCCCAGTGGTAGGAGCTGGGGGTCCTGGGAAGATCCAGTTCCAACAGGACTTGCAAGGGGCTCCCGGCCCTCTATCTGCAGGAAAGCAGCCTCCACAGAGGAGACAGAGGGGGAAGAGTGTCTACTCAACTTGGAAGGGAGGGAGGCCCAGAGAGGGCAGAAGATCACAAAACTCTTCCTAGAAGTTCTGAGAAACATTAGCGCAAAGTGAAAAAGAAACAGCTTGCCTGAACATCAGTGCCCTCATCTCTAAAGAGAGGAACTGAGGCCCACCTCGCCGAGGTGTAGAGGAGGTGACCCAGCTGGGTCTTGACTAGGAACTTGAGTAGCAAAGGTACTGGAATCAAAGCTGAGCTGAGACGGTTTCTTTCTTGGCCACTTACAAAGTGGCCATTAATAATTCCGAACATTTCTGAAGTTCTAACTGGTTGCCAAACACTGTGCCCATCTAATTTAATTCTCAAAACAGCCCCATGAGGCAGGTTCATCATGCTCAGTGTTGTGCAAGATACCAGAGCCGAGAGAGATACGGAATTTGCCCAAGGTCAGACTAATTAGATAGCTAGCGGTGGAGCTGGGCATGAACCCAGATTGTCTGGCTCCAAAGCCCAGCTCTTCACTATGGGCCTCAGTTTGCTCATTTATTAAATGGGATTGACAATAACTGCTTCATTATGTTGTGGGGGAGGGGTGGTAAATGAAACAACACATGTGTAGAACCTAACCCGTTAGTAAGCCCCAGGAGAGTGTTCTCAGCCAGCCTTCCTGGCATGCTTGGGAACTGCAAACAGTTTGGAGTGTATATGTAGGAGGTTGGGAAGCAGGGAAGAATAGGTGAAGGTGTGTTCAGGGGCTGGATCACGCTTGCCCTGCACTCCACTGAATTCAGAGATGTCTGAGATAAAGAGTCCAACTCATGTGTATGAGTCTGTACTCACTGGTACAGTGAGGCTAAGAGGATGATTCTGGCCTCTGTGATCTTGCTCACCCAATCAGGTCCTGATAGATGTGGCAAATTCAAGCAAATGGAGCCTGGGGATAGTGCCTGGGAACAGCAATGGCAATTCACCCCTATGGTGGCCTGCTGTGTTTCCCTGGGGTATCAATGCAGGCAGGGACAGATAGAAGCCAAGTGCCTCGGGCTGTTTGGGCTGCTGCAACAGAACATCAGAGCCTGGGGGGCTTACACAACCTACATTTATTTCTGATGGTTCTGGAGGCTGGGAAGTCCAAGATCAAGGCCCCTGCAGAGGTGGTGGCTGGTCAGGGAGGGCCCACTCTCTGGTTTATGGTCTTCATTCAATGTGTCCTCACATGAAAGAAGAAGGAAAGGGGTCTCTGTAACAAGGACACTCATCCCATTTATGAAGGCTTGCTCCCAGGGGCCTGGGAGACTCAGTTGGTTAAGCAACTGCCTTCAGCTCAGGTCATGAGTTCCTGGATCGAGTCCCGCATGGGGTTCCTGCTTAGTGAGGAATCTGCTTCTCCCTCTGACCCTCTCCCTTCTCATGCTCTCTCTTTCCCATTCTCTCTCTCAAATAAATAAATAAAATCTTAAAAAACAAAAAATCCCCAAAGCCCCACCTCCCAACACCATCCCATCGGGGATTGGGTTTCAACATATGAATCTGGGGTGGAGGGGCAGAAAACACAAACATTCAGTCCATAATATTGGTGTCCTGAAAAGAGCATCGATTTTGGGGTCAGGATGTCTTGCCCAGAATTTCCAGCTGTACAGTTTTGGGCAAGTCATTTAACTTCAGACTCCTTTCATTTCCTCGTATGTAAAATGGGAATAACACCGTTATCTTCTGTTGTTGAGAAGAGTATGTGAGATGATGAATGTTTCATGTTTTCTACGATGTAAAACAGCATGCACATTTTCCTTGCAATCTCAGAATCCTATGCTCCCATAGCACATGCTGTCCACACATCACTCAAGGAAAGTAGCTGGCTCCTTCCGTCGTATATGCAAAAGTCCTTCAGCAACATGCCTTTCCCCGCTGAGCATTTGCTTTTTCATGTGAGCGAATGCTATTACTTGTGGAAGGTAACAGAAGGTGAAGGTTAGGAGACGTGGGAGCTCTTTTTGTGTCTTGCTGGTCAGTATTTTGCAAGTAAGTAGGTTTCACATCCTATGGGGTAAAAGCAAACTCAGTGACATTTTACTGACCCTGTGTCAGGGTTCCTGCACCTCTGGCCATTCAGAACCCACCAGACTTAAGGGAGAAGACTCACCGCCCAAAGCCACTAGGGGCTCCTGTCCTGGAATTGTGTGAGGGCCCTGTGGAAGGGGGCTTACAAGTGGGCAGGGCAGCACTTTCAGCTTGGAGGATTCCACGCAGGAAGGTAGACAGAGAGTTGGCTGGCCCCCAGGCTGGAGCAAGGATCCAGACCCCCAGAGCCCAGGCTTCAGAAGCTGGGGAGTGATGGTTTCCAAGGACTGGGACAACACACAGTAATTGCTTAAGGGACACCTACTTTCCTTTTGAGGTGGTGAAAATTCCGGAACTAGATTGAGGTGATAGTTACACAACATAGTGAATGTAGTAAATGCCACTAACTGTTCACTTTAAATGATCAGCTATAGGTCCTGAGATTTTTTTGCCTGAATTTAAGGAAGGAAGGAAGGAAGGAAAGGAGGGAGGGAGGGAGGGAGGGAAGAAGGGAGAAAACTCGGGGCTTTGGGAGGGGTTGTGAGCAAGATCTTTAGCATATTTTCTACATTTCATGACATCCACGATCCGATCGGGCTGTGCCAACGAATGGGATGTAAGAACCATAGAAGCTGAAGGCCGGAAGTCCTTCTGAGCAGCCAGTTTATATAAGTGATTCTTTCGCAATTGAAAGGAAAAGGAATTAGTATTGAATAATGCAGTTTTTACATTATTATTTTTTTATTATCATTATAGCTTAATTTCTGTTTCTTCAAAAAAGAGCATGGCAGAGTGGAAAGGTCTGAGAGGCCCGAGTTCAAATCCTCACTCTGAGCAGCTGCAGGGCCCTGGAGAACATGTCCAGCCTCTCTGTGCCGAATTGCAGGGACGGTGACCTCTCCTCCATAGACCGTAGACCACTGCTGTGCAGACCGCGTGGCATCGTGTCGGGAGAGTTTCCCCTGCAATGTGCAGGGCAGGTGGCTGACTGCTGTCGTCACTACATGGTACACAAAACCTTCCAAAACAGGGTCAGAGCGGGAAAACAAGCCGAAGATGTTTGTGCAGGAGCTCTAGGAACCACCACTTAGACTCTGGGGACTCGGAACTATACACACGGATTTCACAGGGGCCTGGTGCACAGTGTATGCTCGGTAGCAGGGAGGGGACCCACGCAGGCGGAGCTCGTCGCCCTCTCCACTCCTCAGGGTCTCCCCCGACGGCAATGAGGAGGTGAGAGGAGAGCTTGCATGGCAGCCTGTCCCCATACCTTAGAAAGGGGCAGTTACCACCGAGAGCGAGAGAACAAAGTTACAACACAGCAAATTCCCTGGGGCCTTTTAGGGCAGGAAGCAAGTAGGCTTTCCCGCTCTCCGAGAGCCTGCGTCTGCACGAAAAGCTGGGAAACGCGGTTTGTTGTGGAGGCATCGCTGAGAACCAGTCACCTTCAGAGGAAATGCCGTGCAAATGGGTCAACTTTCATTGTGCAGAAAAAGTTAGTTATGCGGAAGGGTGATCTTGTATCGACGAGACTGTTGGTGGGGAATCAAATGTCCCCCGTTTGAACACACTGAAGTAAAAAAAAAAGTACAGCTGATGCCCACTCACCCGCACACACACACGACCATGTGCAGACACACACAGGGAGGGGAGGGTATTGATATGAGTTATTCTTTCTGACTATGAAAGTAATGATGCTAATTCAAGAAACATTACAAGAGAAAAGTATAAGAAAGCAAGCAAAACCCATCCATACTGGCTTTTCCGGGCTCAACTGCTCTTTCTTAACTTCATGTATTAGCACTCCTTTTGTGTGTGTGTTTTTTTTAAGATTTTATTTGTTTATTTGAGAGAGAGAGGACATAGCAGGAGTGGGAGGGGCCGAGGGAGAGGGAGAAGCAGGCTCCCCACTAAGTGCAGAGCTGGATCCCAGGATCCTAGAATCATGACCTGAGCCAAAGGCAGATGCTTCACAGACTGAAGCACCCAGGTGCCCCTTCCTCTTTTTAAAAAGCATTTAAAAAAAAATATTTTTAAAAATTAAATAATAAAATACAATAAAATAGTTGCAATCACACTATATCCACCCTGTTCAATCTTGCTTTTTTTTAAAAAAAAAAAAGATTGTATTTATTTATTTGACAGAGAGAAACACAGCCAGAGAGGGGACACAAGCAGGGGGAGTGAGAGAGGGAGAAGCAGGCTTCCTGCCGAGCAGGGAGCCCGATGTGGGGCTTGATCTCCGGACTCCAGGATCGTGATCTGAGCGGAAGGCAGAGGCTTAACGACTGAACCACCCAGGCGCCCCAGTCCCACAGAGGTTTAAACAGTAGACCCTGCACGCACCGGCAGCCTGGAGACAGAAAGGACGGCTTCTCCTTCAGCGTCGTTTCCTCCAGGCCCGGTGCTGTATCTTATGCAGCTCTGCGGCCCAGCCCCCAGCACAGCGCCCAAAACGTAGTACGTGCTGAACAAAGGTATGCGGAACCATGACTGATGGACAAGTGGGGGAAAGATAGTGATGTCATGAGAAAAGGGCCACTGGCCTTGCCTGACAGGTCCCCCTCGGAGCAGAGCGTCTGGGCAGAGCATCACCCTCCGCAGAGAAAGCCGCCTGAGCCATCGGGAGCCATCGGGAGCACTGGAGACTGGGGCTGGGGACAGCACGGGCCCTGTCCTCGGCATTTGCGTCCGATCTTCCCCCAAACCCTCTGCTCCTCAGACAACAGGCTGCAAGTGTGCACTGACGCCGAGCGCTCTTCTCCAGGGCTGGGCTGACTCCGCTGACCTCGGCTGGAGTAGTGCTTCTCAGGCCTGGTGCACCGTAGACGCACCTGGGGGCCTGCTTGTCTTCCGATCCAGAGCTTCAGCCCGAGATGCTGACTTAATTGATTTGGGGTGGGGCTCCGACTTCAGAATGCTCTGAGCTCCTCTTCAAGTGCTTTGACTGGGCAGCTTGAGAAGCCGGCTCTCACCGCAGAGAGGCTGCACGAGGCCGTTTGATTCCTCCTGGGATCTTCTGCCTTCCCAGCCGGGGTGCCTCGTCATTACTGAGTACAGCATCGTAATCAATCACACTGACTTTTTTATTACGGGATAGTTCATGCGTACAAAGCACTGTACCCACGTACCCGCCTCTGGCTCTGTCATAGCTTGTTATCTGACCGTAATTTATAAGTTGGATTTTGTCTACACTCTCCCCCAAATTCATATATTGAAGTCTTAACTCCTAGTACCTGAGAATGTGATTGTATCTGGAGACAGGCTCTTTAAAGAGGGAATGATGTTAAAATGAAGTCAGAGGGATGGGCTCCAGTCCGCTGTGAGTGGTGTGCTTACAAGAGGAGATGGGATAAAATATAAAATAAAATATTAAAAAAGGAAGAGGAGGTGAGGATGCAGACATGGACAGTGGCAGGCTGTGTAGACATCTTCATCTATGTGTCAGGGAGGGAGGCTGGAGGAGGAACCCTGCCGACACCGTGATCGTGGACGTCCAGCCTTTGGAATTGTGAGAAAATGAAGTTCTGTTGTTTAAGCACCAAGTCCTTGGTCCTTTGTAAGGGCGGCTCCAGCAGAGTCAGACTCAGATTCTTAAAAAAAAAAAAAAAAAGAAAGGCTGCAAACATCACAGAGTTAGAGCTCTCTATACCCTTCCATTCTGCTTGCGTCCCTCCACCTCCCGGGGAACCGCTGTCCTGACGTTAGTCCCGTCTCTGTCACAGCCAGCCGCCTGCAAGGCGGTTCATATTGTGGGTTCTAGAGCCACAGTAACCAGATGGAAAAAGTGCTTCCACCCCTGACCAGCTGTGCGACTTTGAGCAATTCATTACCCTCTCTGGAGCCTCAGGGTCCCCACCTGCACACTGGGAACGCGAAGAGTATTGCATCTTGTCACATTTTCAGGGTTAAATGAACTGTTTTTAAAACACCTAGAATTGGGTCCGTGGGTGGCTCAGTCATGCATCTGACTCCTGATTTGGGCTCAGGTCATGATCTCAGGGTCCTGGGACTGAGTCCCTCGTTGGACTCCATGCTGAGCCTGGAGCCTACTTAGGATTCTCTTCGTCTCCCCCTGCCCCTTCCCCACTACTCACCTGTGCTCTCTTTCTCTTTCTTTCAAAAACAAAACAGAACAAAACAAACCACCTAGAATAATGATTGTGGGATCAAGCCTGCCATCATCATCATCACCATCATCATCATCATCATCATCATCGGGCTCCATGCTCAGCCGGGAGCCTGCTTCTCCCTCTGCCTTTTCACCCTCCCCTTGGTTGTTTTCTCTCTCATGCTCACTTTCTCCTTCTCTCTCAAATGAGTAAATGGAGGCCCGTGGAGCCCTGACATCAACTGAAAGAATTTTGGAGGGACACAGAGTTAAGCGATTCTTCCCAATGACTACAAGTTGGGAAAATGGCACTGTTTACCCTGAATCCCCTCCTTTTTGGTGAAAGAGAGTCATAAGCCTAAAACAGATTTTTTAAAAAAGATTCCATTTATGTATTTGACAGAGAGAAACACAGCCAGAGAGGGAACACAAGCAGCGGGAGTGAGAAAGGGAGAAGCAGGCTTCCCGCCGAGCAGGGAGCCCGATGTGGGGCTCGATCCCGGGATTCCGGGATCGTGACCTGAGCTGAAGGCAGGCGCTCAAAGGCTGAACCACCCAGGCGCCCCTAAACAGATTTTTATGTTTTGGATAAACAAAAGTTCACTTGAAACCTCACTGAGAGAAACCGAAGTCTCTAAAGGACCCTGGGATTACTGAGTGACACTAGTCATAATCAGATGATTTTGTTAGATGCTCTACACGGCCCTTATCAGACACTGCTTTACTAATATATTTTCTGTTTCCTCCACTGAATGTAAACTCCCACGAACTGGGGGTCTTGTTTATCTCATTCTCAAGCATGTAGACCAGGGCCCGGGACCTAGCAGATGCACTGTTACTATTCCCTGGAAGAGCTCATAGAGCAGAAGGCCTTCCTCAGCCCCGGGCTCTGAGGCTGGGCAGCTGGGCTTTTCACGAGACCCCCATATACTTTCTGAGCAAACTCTGAAATTTCACAAAAAAGAAGGGCAAATGAGGGAGAAAACCTAGCAAAGTGGCCAAATGAAGTTGAGCACAATGTGGGGCGGGACAGAGGGGAGGCATGCTGACCACAACTCATGTCCAGGAAAGAAAAACAGTTTGGGTGTTCATTTTTTTACAGTGGTGAGAGAGCTTCGGTGCGAGGAGGGTAAGATCACCTGTCTGTCCCGGCAGCTCCTCCCCCCAGAAATGCCCTTCCCTCTTCTGGCCACCGAACGGGGGCACATCATGCCCTTCCTTCCACAACCAACCTTCCCAATGCTCCGTAATACCTCCATATTTTGCCATGTTTCCATTGGACCTCTCTCTTCCTTGCTCCCTTCTCTCCTTCCTTTCTTCTTTCCTTCTTGTTGGGAGGAGGAGATGGGACAGGAAACCCTGCGTCACCTGCTGAGACACATCCCCCTCCCTCTGTGAGATAACCATTACCCTGAATTTGTCCTTACTCGTGTATCTATGGACAATATATAGAATTTTGTAGATTTTTAAAATGACATATTCATGTTGTATGAATCCTTCTGTGCCTTTCTTTTTTGCTCAGCACTATTCATGTGGCTACATGTAGCCCTGGTATGTTCATAGGGTGATTCATAGAGGTTCATTACCACCACGTGAAAACCTGGGAGTCTGCCTCTCCAGCCCTCTGTTCCCTACCCTCCTCTGCCTGCAAGCTCCAGGAGAATGGGTGTTTTCTAGGTATGAGAACAGCACCTAGAAAATTTGTTCCGAGCATTTACCAACACTTCCTAAGTGACCACAGTTGTTTTGTCTATTCTTCTGCAGTTATGTCTGCATTATTCCAATATTTTGCTCTTTTAGACGGCTCTTTTGCAGGGATATTCTTTTCCCTGTCTCCTCATGTTCATGTAGGAAAGAATCTCATTTGTTCCCAAGAGTGAAGCAGTGGGGTCATAGGTAGATACGTATAGCTTCACATTTATTAAAACTACAACATGCTTTGCAAAGCGTTATGCCAAGACTTGTCACCACTAGCTTATTATATATTTTATACACAATATATAGAATACAGATTTTTATTTTTTTAAGTTTATTTATTTTTTGTATTTAAGTAATCTCTATATCCAGCATGGGACTCGAACTCACAACCCCAAGATGAAAAGTCGCATGTTCCTCCGACAGAGCCAGCCAGGCACCCCTGTAATATACATATAAAAAGCTACAGACTTCTAGTTCTAACCTCAGAACGATGGCTCTCTAATCCCTCCAGGACTTTTCCACGAGTGAACCGCGTATGTATGGAGATCGTTCTCTTCTGACGCAGGGGACAATTTCCACCTCCTTTTTGACAGCTGTCACTCCTCTGTTGTCAGGATGCACCTTAACTTTGTGAATCAGTCTCCTGTTGGTGGATGTTAACTTACGCTCCAAAAACATCATGTGTTCAGCCTGTTTGCGTGCTCTGTAGGTCTTTTGGTGGCTCTGTGTTTTATCGGGTAGATGTACCAGAATTAACTAGTCGTGTGTGTATTTACAATCACACAACGGTAGAAATCTTGTGTTTTTCTTAGGGAAAACTCCCAAGAGTTGGAATTTTGGCCAGTGCATTAGTAGTTTTGGTGCCTCTTCTGTCTCGCCAACAGGATTATCATCATTTAGGACGCCACCCTCCCGGAAACAGCTTTAGGTAAATACTGTCGGCATTTGCTTTGTTGACTCAATCCTGAGTGTCCACATGGGTGTGATTGGTGGTGATCGTCCTCTGCGTGCCCTGGCACATCGTAGGCGCACAGTAAGAGACCTCGATGTCATTCCAGGGAGACGGGCATCCGGGCACCAGGAGAGGCTGTGGTTACTGGAAGGAGATTAAAGCCCCGGAGGCCCCGTCCGCAAGGCTGGGATTCCTGGGGGCCTCTGTTCCTGTCCATTCCTGGCTGGGGACTGCAGGTGGGGGAACCCGCCAAGGGCAGAGCCAGGGGAGGGCCGTGCCCACTGGCCGCAGGGGGGAAACAAACACAAACACACAACGATGGTTGTTTGAGGAGGCCTCTTCCCCCCACCATCCCTCGGGGCACCACCTCACCCACAGGGTCTACACTCCAGCCCTGTGCCTTGGGGACCGCCAGCACCCGAGAGATGTCCATATCCTTATTCCCGGGGCCTGTGAGTAGGTCACCTCACATGGCCAAAGGGACCTAGCAGATGTCATTCAGGTTTTTGAGATCAGGAGATGGCTCCGGCTAATCGGCGCAGGCCCGGCGTCGTCACGATGTCATTATAGAGGGCAGCGAGAGGGGCGCAGGGAGAGGAGGGCGATGTGACATCCGAACTGCACACTTGGGCGAGGGAGGAGGGGCCCTCAGCCAAGGAAGGGCGGGCGGCCTCTAGCAACCGGAAAAGCCAAGGAGAAGGAGCCTCCCGGGCCTCCAGAAGGAACGTAGCCCCGCCAGCACCTTGATTTTAGACTCCTGACGTCCACAACGGAGGGGGATTAAGTTTGTGTAGTTGTAAACTGTGAGTCTGCGGCAATTTGTTACAGCAGCAATAGGAAACAACACCGCGGAGCTCCGCTGGCCTCATGGGCAAAGTGGAAATAATAATGGAACTCGTGCGACATACTTCCTTGAGGCTGAGCCACACTGAGACATTTAAGTGTTCAGAAGGCTGTGTGGCGAAGAGGAGGTGTTGAACGAACACCTGAGCAAGGGGCTTGACCTCCCGGGGCCAGAGATGGCCAGGGACAGGGAGGGCCCCTCCTGAGGGCACGTGCGGGATCCCCCTGCCGCCCTCCCCTTGGCAGGTCCCTGAGGCCTCAGAGGGCAGCCGGCCCTGGAAGGGGCGGGACAGGCACCTCCCTGCAGTGGGGGGAGCGCAGCATCCTGAAGCTCCGTGTGCAGGATCCCAGGGCACCAGAGCAGGAACCAGCTGGGGCTCCCGAGAGTTGAGCCGAGCCTCTGGCCCCGCAGCGCCTCCTCACTGAGGAGCAGCCAGGCGGGCACAAAACCGCACACCTCCTGGAAGGTCACGGCCAGGGGAAAAATCATCTCGTCTACCAGAACAGGGACCTACCGGGCTCAGAGCTTGACGCACAAGCCCAGACACGAGCACGCACGCATGTACACACACTCACACATATGCACACGCACAAGAACTGTCTCAGTCTGGGCTGCCGTAGCAAGTTACCGTGGACCGAGGGGTTGAAAACAGAAATTTATTTCTCTTTCTTTTCCCCCAGAGGCTGGGAAGTCCAAGATCAAGGCCCCGGCGTCTGGCGGGGTTCTGCTCCAGAAGAGTGCTTGCTCTCTGCTTGCTGTGTCCTCAGGCGGTGGGAGGGGTGAGGGGGTGAGGGCCGCTGACCGCAGTCAGGAAGGCTCCCCCCATGACCTCATCACCGCCCAGACCCTCACACTGGATCTCAGTATAGGAATTTTGAAGGGACACTCTCCGTAGCAAGAACACACACGGGCACGCATGCACACACACAAATAAGCACACGCACACACACACACACACACACACACACATGCTCCCAGTAGTGCCAGGAACAGGTAACACTGTGTTACTCCCTGATTTTGAACTAGAGAAGCAAAAATGTAGAAGGGAAAAGGCTTGCTCCTTCATGGCCCATCCCACTGGTTGGAGCCACGTTAAGGATAGAACCCAGGCTCCAGCCTCCTGGGTTCAGCAGTACGGGGGGGGGGGGGAGCCCAGGGGGTGTTTCTTATTCTCCCCAGCCCCTGCTGCCCCTGCTGCCTCTCCTCATTCCTCTCCCCTTTGGATGGGACGCGGGCTTGAGCAGAACTGCATTCATTATAGTGCCATTAGGTTAGCGGATTTCATTTGGAGAGTCCAGACTCAGTTGTTTTTGAAAATCCTCCACCAGGCCAGAGGGAAAGACCACCGCGCCCATGTCATTCTTCTCTCAGAATAATTTTGGTGGGATGGGGTCAGCTTTTTCTTTCTTCCTCCTTTTCAAAGATGTGACTCTTAGGCCCCATGATGTGCTCATTGTGACGGGGAGCATGGAGAGGGCAGATGCAGCCGGTGCCTCACAGGACCTTCTTGTCCAGGCAGCTGCCTGGGCCCTGGAGCCCTGGGATGACCGCTGGTCTGGGGAGCAGACCAGGGCGGGGCACCTGCTCGGGCTGGAAGCGGCCTCGGGATTCCACGGCAGGGGCCAGGCCAGGCCCCAGGCCATCTCCATCCACGCTTCCATAGTCACATGTTGCTTTGATTAAAAAAAAAAAAGGCAAAAATAATTGGGTGTTATTTCTCCAGCACAGTCCATGACTAGCCACATCTGAATCACCTGCTCAAAGTGCAGAATCCGGGCCCCGCCGGCTCCACCCCGACCCACAGATGCAGAAGCCTGAGGCTGGAGTGCAGGTCTGGAGATCCTACTATGGGAGCATGAGAGCCGCAGGGGAGGGCAAGGGCAAAGCAGGCTGGCACGCCTGGGACATCGAGGCAGGGGTGTGGTCGCAGAGGACAGGGGAGCATTGTGGGATCTGCTCTCCTGGTTCCTCAAGGACCTTCTGCCCAATGGGGCATTGTGGGGGGCCGGGGAGCAGGTCTGAGCCGTGGGAAGCCTGCCCTGCAGGGAAGCTTCTCGAGCGGAAGTGATGTGTGATCATGAGCTCAGCATTTCCCAGCCTGATTCATGGAAGGGAGTGACTGTACGGGGCAGTCAAGGCCCTCGATGAGGAACTTCTACAAGAGTTTCATTTTTATTTTTAAATTCACTGCTCGACCTTCAGCAGTGGGTCCGTCACCCTGAAGGAGAGCTTCTCAGAACCCCCGGGCCGCCGTGCACCCTGACTTCTGGGCACACTGGCGAGGGCGCGGGCAGGGCGCAGGGGTGGGGAGGGCCCTCTGTGGGGGTGGGGCTGGTGCTGTGGGGGAGACTGAGAAACCCTTCCGGGGCCCAGAAGGGTTTCCTCGTGAAAGGAGAGCCAAAGAACACTTTCTTTTGTTTTCAGTTGTTGGTCAAGTTCTTAGGGCCCAAGCAGCTGAGAAACTCTCCTGTTTCCCTGATGTAATAGGAAGACAAAGCAAAAACAGGGATATTTAGCTCTCTCATTCTCCCCCGCAGCCCCACAAGGTATCGGGTTCAAGCTTCCTCTACCAAACGCAGTAGGAGCAATGAAGAATGATCTGGAAGCAGAGGGTGGGGGAGCTGCGCCGGGCTGCTTGGCATCAACGGCAGGGGGAGGGAGCGGATTATCATTTAGGGAGCCCCTCACCCCTACCACACCACATGCAGGTCTGACATTTTATTAAAAAAGTGTCAAAGTGAAGTGTACACAAACTTGAATTATTCAGGAGGGCCTACTGTGCGACGTCCCAAGTTGTCTGTTCTCTGTCCATTCTGTGAGGGCACGGTGGTGTCCACGCCTCATGGAGGGCTGAGGACAGGCTCCCGGGCCCACGTTCACTCAGCTGTGGGAGATGCACCGCCTCAAACCAGGCCAGAGGCTCCGCAGCCCGCATCGCTGCCTCTAGCGGCCATGGAAACGCTTTCTTTAGCCTGAACACCAGTCTTAGCAGAGAAACACCGAAGGTCACCTCACATATTCAGGTTCTTTGGCCGGCTTTGAAGGCTTTAGAGTTTGTGATTCCTGAAGGTCCCATCTTCTTGAAGACATGTTCATTTCTAAGAGAGGAAGGAAAAGACCACCCACAGAATGGGAGAAAATTTTTGCAAACCATCTATTTGAAAGGGACTTGTCGCTAGGATATATAAAGAACTCCTACAACTCAGTGACAAAAAAATAACCCAGTTCTAAAACGGGCAAGGTTTTTACGCATTTCTATAGAAGGGTCACCTGTGACCAGTAAGGACATGAAAAGATGTTCCCTGGCGTTTGTCATCCTGGAAACGCAGATCGGGGCCACAACGGGAGGCCACTCCCCACCCACGTGGCGAGCTGTGATAAGAAAGGCAGACAACAGTGTTGTCAAGGATGCGAAACGGTGCTGCCACCGTGGAAAAGTCTGGCAGCTCCTCAGATGGTCACCCACCGCATTACCCAGGCCCCAGCAACTCAGCTCCCGGGGGGGGGCAGCTACCAGAGACAGGAGGGCACACAGCTACACAAACCCTGGCACAGATGTGCAGAGGCCTGACTCGTAATGGTCTCAACAGGGGAAACGAGCCAAGGGCGCCTCACTGGATAAACAAAATGAAGTCTATCCACAGGGGATGACCTTTAGATGACCTAGCACTAAAAAGAAAGAAACGACTGATGACGATGTGGAGAACCTGGAAGACACTATTCTAAGTAAAAGCAGCCTGTCAGAGAGGACCATGCATTTTATGATTCTATTTATAGAAAACGTCTAAAAAAGACAAGTCTACACAGATGGGGAAGTAAATTAGTGATTGCCAAGAGCTGCAGGGAAATGAGGGGTGACTCATGGGTATGGGGTTTCTTTTTGGGGTGATGAAGAGGTTCTAGAGTTGAGTGTGGTGATGGTCGTACAACCCTGGGAATACAGTAACCCCCCCTGAAATGTATACTTTAAATGGGTGAATTATATGCTATATGAATTATACTGAAATAAAGCTATTATGTGTTTAAAAATAAAGAGTAGGGATGTGGGGGTGGTGGTGACAGGTGTCACTGGCAGAGTGCCAAGGAGGCAGCTAGCTCATAAGGGGCTTGCCCCCATCGGTCCTTAGGCTCCCCTCTGCTTTCTAGGAGACTTTATTTTTTATGTTATTATTTTTAAGGATTTATTTATTTATTTTTCTACTGAAGAGGGAGAGGGGGAGGGAGAGCGTGCAGGAGGAGGGGCAGAGGCAGAAGGAGAGGGAGAATCTCAAGCAGATTCCCCACTGAGCGCAGAGCCCGACGTGGAGCTCAGTCCCACAACCAGGAGATCATGACCTGACCTGACACCAAGAGCCGATGCTTAGCCGACTGAGCCACCCAGGCGCCCCGGACTTCTTTTAAAAAAGACTTTGTTGAGACATAACCAGCGGACTGCTGGAGTTGACTCGATCCAACCTGCAAGGATGGGCAGTTTCCCCCTTTTCCCAACGTGGCACTCGGTGACAACACTGAGTTGTAGTTAGTCTTTGGCCATGCTAGAAATATTTACACCACGGGGATGGGGCAATGCTGAAAGAAGGGCTTTCAAAGATGTATTTTTTTTTAAAGATTTTATTTATTTTGACAGAGAGAAACACAGCCAGAGAGGAGAACACAAGCAGGGGGAGTGAGAGAGGGAGAAGCAAGCTTCCCGCCGAGCAGGAAGCCCGATGCGGGACTCGATCCCAGGTCTCTGGGATCATGTCCTGAGCCGAAGGCAGTCACTTAACCAACTGAGCCACCCAGGCGCCCCAAAGATGTATTTTTTGAGGGCTGGCTACACTTTATCAGCATGCACCTGAGCATAACCCAGGACAAGTGCACGTATCAGAAGCCCACAGCTCAATGGATTTTCACTAACTGAGAAAACACGTGTGAACAGCCCCAGAGAAAGGAACAGAATGGTGTTTGCACCCCGACGTCCGCCGGGTTCTTTAGTTTCCCCTTTGGGCCTTGACGACTCTGATTTGCAACCCCCCACAGCTGGTTTCTGTTTGTGCGTTAGATAGAATCAGAGGCGGATGCTGTTAGCGTCTGGCTTCTCGCCCTCAACCCTGGGACGCTCATCTGTCATTTGTACCGCGATCGTCCTCACCCTGTTGTGCGAGAGTCCCCGGTTAACACGGCCATTGGACTGTTGATGGGCATGTGGGCAGTTTCTAGGTTTCTACTATGATAAATAGTCCTGCTACGGACTATTCTTTTGGCCAGCACGTGTACCCATTTCTCCCGGGGCATCTATGGGGCCCGCAGTGGCACATTCAACTTTTGTAGATGGATTCTCAGCCCACTTCACTTTCGCTCTGTTCCTATTTTCCTCCTTCTGCCCGGCTCCCTTGTCTTCGTCTCACCTTGCAAGCTGGCTCCCCACCCAGCACGTTCCACTTGGGCACAGACCAGACAAGGCCTTGGCTTTAGGTGGGAAAGGGAACCCCAGGCCCTGGGCTCCAGTTTGGAAGGGCAAGTGGGAAAGCCTGCAAGCGCTCGCTGCTCCGTTACCTCTAGAGCTTGCTTTCTAGCCCTGTAAACCGAGGTCCAGATCGGGCCGCCGTTTGCCTGGGATCCGGAGTTGGAGCCGGCCGGGGGAGTCCTGGTGTCTGAGCTTGCTAAGTGGTCCCAGCTGAGCAGGAACTAAGCTTGCACATTCGGACAATGCATTCTTGTGAATCTTTGTTCTGCAGCTTAGTGCGCCATAAAAAGAGGGCCATTGTCAAGCCGCCTGTTTACTGGGTGGGAGTCAGCAATATGCAGCGCAAGTGGGCAGAGCGCTCCCTGGCCTTGACCCGGGCCAGGGCGGGTACCCCCATACCTTTGGACGCTCGGTGCTTCCCGTGCTGACGTGAACCGCGCAATAGCAGGTGCTTTTGTCAGGTTTCCTGTGTTCACTCATTCAAGGAATACTCAGCAGTCACCAATGGCAGGTCAAGCATGGCATAAATCCGTGTTTCTCATTTCTCACCTGTCACTGGGGAGTTTCTTTCTCTCTTTGTAAAAAGATTTTATTTATTTGAGAGATGAGAGCCAGGGAGAGAGCATAGGCAGGAGGAGGAGCAGAGAGAGAGGGAGTAGACTCTCTGCTGAACAGGGAGCTAGACATGGTGCTCGATCCCAGGACCCCAAGATCATGACCTGAGCTGAAGGCAGATGCTTAATTGACTGAGCTACAGAGGAGCCCCCAAAGTGAGGTTTCAAGTTACTGTTTTTGAGGGGCCGAGAGGGCCCTGTGTGCCCCCGGCGGTGCATGGGAATCCCCGGGGGATGCCGGCTAGCTGCAGACCCCCGGGTCCCTCCTGAGACACGGAACAAGGGACTCTGAATCTCTGAGGTCAGGGCCCTGGAGTCTTACTTTCATGCTGAGGCCCCCTGATGCACAAGCCTGAAAACCTGGGTTTCCAGGCCGGAGTGCAGATGGCACATTTGCAATCTCTTGTCCTCTGATCTGCTTGGCCCTATCAAGCAAAAACTAGGATCCTGTCCACTGCAGTGTGAGGC
Source organism: Spilogale gracilis (assembly GCA_004023965.1). Lineage (NCBI taxonomy): Eukaryota > Metazoa > Chordata > Mammalia > Carnivora > Mephitidae > Spilogale > Spilogale gracilis. Next base: position 39,900 of record PITA01013186.1, read on the forward strand.
CTAGCAAGGCTTCTGCCCGGGCGGTTTTGCAGAAGGTCAAAGTTTTGGCCTCTGAGCCTCAGACGAGGGTTTGCTGTGTTGTAAGCTTTTTGCGAAACAGTTGTGTTTATCTGAGCTTTAATTCCCGTTTTCAGGAGCTTAAGTGTTTTAGCGTTTGCACACGGGGCTGCTGTGCTCACAGACACAGTGGCTCACCATGGCTGCCTCACCGGTCACTTCGTACACGCACCGGGATCCCTGCGCGCCGGCCCGACCTCTGGCTCGGGCTGCAGGGCGGCTCCAAGGAACACTCCCCAGGGCCCCTCTGAATGGCAAACTTCGTTGCATTTCACTGTTCACACCTTCCCTGATGGGCTACCCTGTCCACAGAAGACTGGGGCTGGCTGGCAGGGCCCCAGTTTTCCTTCAGAAAGGGCAGCCAGGGAACACAGGAGCAATGCGGGGTCATGGCTGACCTCCAGGTTCGAGTCTGGCTCCCGCATTCACTAGCAACTTAACTTCTGGCAAGTTACGACGTGACCTGCCTAAGTTGCAGCCTGCTCACGGCGAAGCAGGGAGAGACCGGCCCAGCTTCCTAGCGCCGGGGAGCTGAGCCCCGCCCTGCTGCCGGGGCCCCAGCATGGGTGAGCGGTCGCTGTGCAGGCGGGGGCACCCATGACTCTGGGGGCCTTGCTGCAGCTGACCCACCGGAGGGGGGCAAAGTGATCGTGCTTCTTCAGCCCCCTCTCCCCACAGGCTTCTCAGGGACAGAGTATGGGGCTCCTCTCTGCAACCACAGGCCTGGTCTTGATGCACAGAGAATGTCTGCAGAACTTACACGCTCCGATGCTTAACGTTACGTAAGGGAACCTCCTCTGCAGCCCAAGCTGGGGCTTAGGAGGCGGGACGGAATGAGCCCCGCCATGGGAAGGAGCACAGGTCAGCTGAGGCTCCCCTGCAGAGAGGTCCTGCTGACCCGGGAAGTGAGATTTCTCCCAGGAGGGATAAGAACACATGGTGGGCGAAGGGAGGTCGTATTAGAATTTGTCTCTACCACCCACCCCTGCCACACATACATGCGCATGTCCCAGGAGAGGACAGGATGCTGGCTTAGAGGGGAAACAAGGGGCGAAGGGAAGGAAGGCTCTTGCCAAGGCCACAAGGACATGGGCTCACAGTGCTACCCTGAGCGACCTTGAGCAAGTCCCCTCGGCTCTGTGAGCGGATGTGCCTCAAGAGGATTTTCACCTCACCGGGGACTGAATGCACATATAGGAAGCTGGCTCATCAACCGTCCAGCATTCGAAGGACCGAAGGCAGGGGTTCCTCTGGTTTCTAGCATCATCGGGGCAGGGCCCTCTAGGGCGCCCAGCATTCTGGAAGGGCTGCTTCCAAGTAGGGGCCAGGGGTGTTCATTTCAAACAGACACTGTCCCAGGTTTAAAATAAGAGAGAACCGATGTGACCATCGTAACCCTGTGGTCAGAGAGAAAGCTGGCTGCCCCTTGGTGTGAATTACCCAGATAATTCCATGAGCCTGTCCCAGGACTCTCCCGAGAGTCACGGGTTTCCATGCCCAAGCCCGTTTCCCTGGTAGCGTGCTCTGCAGAGTTGATCTGGTCTAGATGTGTGAACAGGCACTAGGATCTAGCAGAGCTCTCCAAAGGAAACAGAAGGAAAGCTAAACACTCTAGAGTCTTCCATGCTGTAGCTTCCTACCTCTGCTCCTCTGGCTGGAACTTCGCATTGCAACTAGGAACCCTTCCAGCACAGCCCTGGGGGCCAGAACCACGGGTGTGGGCTCCGGACGTGGTCATACCGGCCCACGGCACCTCCTACATGACATGCTTCACTGTCCTACGGGAGCCTCACTTTTGGGCTCTGTAGGGCAGACAGGTACATGCGTGCTTCTTGCTGGCTTGAGGGTGAGAGGAGATGGTGCAGGCCCAGTGCCTGGCCCTGGGTCAGCTCCCCACAGGGCAGCGCTGGGAGCAGCAGCTACGGGAGAGAAGGAAACGCCCAGCAGCCCGAGGCCTGGGCATCGCCCTCCCTCTTCACGTGGAGGTGGGGGACCCCAAGATGCTGAGGTCTATGTTTTGTAAGCTGAGGAAAGTGAGGGGCATTTATGTATCCGGAATGAGTTTGGACACAGGAGTTGCACTGACCTGTGTTATCGATCCCTCTGGAAAGCACAGCCAAGAGTCTTGATTGTCTCCAAATGGAGTGGACAACTCACAAAATGGCTTGATTTCAAATGTTTGGGATCAACTGAGAATATGTTTATTTCAAAGCAATTTTAAATATTAAAAAAAGTAGAAACTAACACATACAGTACTGAAAAACAGTCACATTAAATACATGTGAAATGACAAGCGTACTGATGTCGGGTGGTAGCGTCCAGATGAGTGGGTGTGCCTGGCGGCACCGTGGGATTCCTACATGACATGTACAAGTTCTAGGCAATAAAAAAATAAATAGCAACTGCTGTTCAACAGTAAAATGAGACGCAGACTATTTGCAGAATGTGACTTTCCCTTTTGGCGGAAAAAAAAGGACTAATTAACCATTTTTTTTTCATAAGGTTCCATACCTTCAAAATACTATCTCATGTACAAAATTGCAGATCGTGGCTCACTGAGTTTAAGAACAATATCGGATTCACACTCGACCAAGATGACCAAAAGTATTCCTACCTAGCTTTCCTATGTCCCACAGTAAGCTGGACTGGACAGAACTCAAATTCCTCATGGAAAACAAAAACGAAACCGGAAGGGGGGATAAAAGGTATTAAAAAATGCATTTGTGTAACTGGTTTCAAAAGAAGAAAAAGAACAATGACTCCATGTAATTTTAGACATCGAGGTTTGAGTCTTTTAGAAAACCAGTTTATTTTGAGATCAGTTGAAAATACCGTAGGCCACAGAAATGAATAGTTCTTTAATGCAACTAAAGATACATGTACTTGGAGGAACCAGGACTCTAGGTCACTGCGGATGGCGACTTCCTGTCCTGACACGGGCGTGGCCAGTGAGCAGGGGCTGCACCGCGCAGCTGCCCGCCACCACCGGGCTCCGGTCACTCGCCTCCTGTTTGGGGCTTGCGGGGCACCCCCTTGCCCTCGCCCCCCATCCCTGGGCAGCAACCGCTTAAACTCTTTCCAGGAAGAGCTGAGAAACTGCGCTGCAGGCCTGTCATGCAAGGTTTACTTATCAGGTGGTTATTTTTACTTACGTAGGTGGTTATTCCAAGTTTTCGTAGTACTCACTTAAGCAGAACTAAATGGATATTCACTGAGCACGGAGACTCTACTAAGAAGGGCTTTTCCTAGGGGTTCGGTGGGATGTTGTGCTTCTGTGAAACGAACCTTCCTCTCTTACAGGCTTAGCAGTATCGGCTTCCTGTGTGGCGCCCATGGAGCCGGGTAAGCGAATGTGATGCCAGAAGGCCCGGGGGCCTCGGAATCGGGAGGGCAGCCCCGCTGAGCGGGGAGGGCAGCCTGTGCATTCTTGGCAGAGTCCGGACCGACGGAGCTGGCGTTGTAGAGGTCGGACGGATGGACAGGGCCTGGACAGGCGGACACGGAGGGAGACCCGCTCACAGCGCCAGGCTGTGAACTGGCCTGACCACAGTGCGTCCGTGGCACCTAGCGTGAGACCGGCAGGCTCGCCTACGACGGGGGGCAGAACGAACGAGAGCACGGAGGAAGGAGACCTGGCTTCGGCGCCCGGATTCTGCGGCGGGGGGCGGCGTGAAGGGCCGACTTTTAAATTCTGTCATCTTCAGGAATCATCTTTTCACGCGTTTGAACTGATGAAGGACAGAACTAAGAAAATAATTTAAATTGATGTGTTCGGGGCTTTGACACAGGTGAAGGACACTAATTCGGAAGAGGGGATGGAGCTTCACGCGCCGAGAAAGCCGAATGACTGACTAGAAACAGATATTGTTGCAATCTTATAATTTCTGCTTTAATGGCGATCAAGTTAAAAAATGTACAGTTCCACTTGTCCATACTATTATTCCTTTATAAAAGGCAGATTTCGGGTAAGCTTCTAAATGCATGCATAATGTAGAGGCTAATGTTTCCTGGCGGGTCCTCGGTTCCTGAAAGTTGAGCTTCTTCAGGTGTGTTTTAAGCTTTTGTCAAAATAGTTGTGAAGGATATGTTATTTTTGCATAATGAGGTAATATCTCCGGGGCAGGCACTCCTCACCAGAAGCCAGCAGACACCCACTGCTCTACCCTGCACGGGGCTGCGGGGACTGGAAAACGCCACCAAAGGTGAGGGGTCGGCAAATATTTTGCTGAAGGAATAACACTTGTATTGACGAAGCACGTCTCTGTAATAAATACCGAAGTCGGTGCTTGTGGCTGTAAACTGCACACAGATAAGCTGCGGGCTGGGCCGTCCTGGAGCTAGAAGCTTCACTGGAAAACAGAGCCCACCTCTTTGCCAACGTTGTGTTTGCCGTAACACAACTGAGAATACTGTTTTGTTAGGGACACGGAACCGCTTGCTGGAGACCACCTCTTATCTGCAAAGCCAGCGGGCCCTAGGTTCCTGGTCTTGTCTGTCTGCTGGGGAAGCAGCGCACAGGTGGGAGGGCTAGATGCCCGGATGGCTCCGGCAGACCAGTAAGGCGCGCCGGGCCCCAGGGCCCCCCAACACCGGCGAGGGCAGAGGCCCACAGGGGTTTACAGCACACAGCACAGCCCCTCCGGGGGCGGCCCCGCGGGGAGTCCCCCGTCCTGTAACAGCAGCTATATACACACGTGGGCACGGCTGACGTGGAGGCAGCAGTCTTGCATGGCGATGGGGACGATCTGAATGTTCTGCTTTTTGCTAATCAGACAGGATGTGAACAAAGGACACTGGGAAGACCCCCTTCCTTTCAGGCTGTCCTTCGATATGCCCAATCTGTAGGGAAAAGAGAAAGCGGTCAGGCTGGAGGCAGCCAGGAGCTACGCCGTGACAAGCCCCCGTGGGTCACAGTCCCTGTGGACTTGGCCCCCAGAACTGGGGTAGAAGACGCGCAGACCCTGCCCTGCTCTCTGGAGGACGACACACAATCGTAACAGAACTAACCACAGAAGGGCGAGTCCACTGCGCACTTGTACGTGCCTCTCACTGCGCACACTCGGCTGCCCCGTGGGGGCTGCTTCCTGGGACCCTCATCCTCACCCAGAAGGTCCCCTCCGTGGGGGCTGCCTCCTGGGACCCTCATCCTCACCCAGAGTGCCCCCCCCCGTGGGGGCTGCCTCCTGGGACCCTCATCCTCACCCGGAGTGTCCCCCCCGTGGGGGCTGCCTCCTGGGACCCTCAACCTCACCTGGAGTTCTCCCCACCCCCCGGGTGGAAGAGCCTGCCTCTCACACCGGCTGTAGGGTCTGTGCTCTCCCCCAGGTGCCCAGCTGCGTATCCTGCCGAGTGACCTCAGACGGACCATGCTGGGCCCCATGTCTGTATGATGGGGCTAAAATACCCTTTCCTCTCAGCCTCGTGGTGACATTACATAAAAAAATCACCCAGACAGGCAGGGCTGCTCTGGACCAGAACTTGTTTTCTGGTCGCTGCGGGGGAAGAAGATGGTGAGGACAACCGCACCGCCTGCTGCCTGAGCCCGGGAGCACGTCACCGCGAGAACTTCCTGGGGATCTAGTTAGACCAACACTCACTCATTATGGAAAATCCCACCACGAGCTTTCCACAGGAAGAGCAGGACCTGCACGCTGGCTCCCATGAGAAATGCAGGGAGGAGGGCTGTAAGAGCCGGGCCAGGCCAGCTCGCATCTGCATCCACAGAACACCGGGGGCAGCTGTGGCGGCTGGAGCAGGGGCGGCGGGCTAGCCCGGGCCGTTTCCTCCATCTACCAGGTCTGGGACCTTGGGCCACCACCTGGGCTACTGGGCGTGCCTCTCTTATCTTGATGGTGGAATGGACTGCACACCTGGCTTCCCTGCCTCAGGGGGCCTAGCTCAACTGGCGTCCTGCACGTGAGTGGGCTTTGTGAATCAGAAATCAGTGGTGGCATGGACAGCATTGTTTTTATATCTGGCTCAGCAGTCTAAAATTCCCACAGAGGATGATGCTAGAGGCACCCTTGGAAACCTTCCACTTACTCCGTCTGGGTCCTCTGCTGTTGTCCCCGGTTTCTTAGCAGAAGATCTGATCACTGCCTGCTTACGACAGTATCAGCGTACCCCGTGAGTTCTTGGGGCATCCCTGTGCGGCGGGGTTACTCCTGTCCCATATCTGAGCAGGAAACAGGCTTGGAAGGGACATGCCTTAGCCAAGGCCACAGAACAACTAAGGGGCTCGTGCCGGGGTCTGCAGAGCCCATCTCCTTGTCATGATTCTAATGGCTCTTGAGCAGGCTCTACACCAGGAGCAGGCCCAACCCCGACAGAAGAGGCGCAAAAGGCCACAGGGGCCATCCCCAGTGTGTCCCTTCCCGAGAGAAAGAGGCCTCATCACTTCCTTCAGGGTGTCCTGGCTGCAGCACCCCGCACATTCCGGCCCAGTAATTCTGTTCTCCCAACATCCCCGGCTTTCCACCGGCAAGGGCAGCTTCCTTGGTCCTGACGACTGAAACTCCAAAACCCCTCCCACACGGCCACAGGTCCCCGAGGGCCCCTGCCTCAGGGCCGCTGCTCCCCTGCTCCCCTGCTTCTGCTTCCGCCCAAGCAGAATCACTACGAGCAGGAGTTGGAAGGCACTCTCCAGGCCCAAAGGTGCCCGCACACTTGTGCATGTGTGTATACGTGTGTGTACGTGCACGTGTGTTTCTGGGCCCGAGCGGGCTCTGCGGACTCAGCTGTGAACCACAGGTCCCTTTCTCAGCCGACAAAACGGGGGTCCCTCTGGGCTGGGGGCACACAGGCTGCCGGGGAAGCGGAGGCTCCACACCGACGCTGGGAACCACGCAGCCAGCACGCACGAGGCCTCTGGCCTGCCGGCTGTCCCAGGAGGCTGGCGCAGCCTGAGCAGCACAGACCCACTGGGCTGCCCTTCTCGTCACTGAGAACCTGCAAACGGCCACCACGTGAGGACAGCGACGCCCTTCCTTCCAGACACCTGGGGAGCAGGTTTTGATGTGAAAGGGATTGTTACAGGTATTTTTCATTTACTCCTCTAAAATCAAGTGAGGAAGGTATCACGTGACAAAGACAGCACCGCAGGCTGGATGAAGGCAGGCTGGAGCCTGAGGACGGCCTAGGACAGGGAGCGAAGCACTCACGCTCTAGGCTCAGAGATGCTTCGGAGTCTTGGCTGCCTGCTCCTGTGTCACAGGAAGCCCTCCCGAGCTTTCACCTCACAACAGAAATGGCCAGAAACACCTGCAGCTCGCAGGCCGCCTGAGCAGGAGGGTCAAGCACATGCACACGTTAGCTCTCCCGACCCCATTCCAGAGCCCCGTGACTGTGTCAGCATGACCGCGGCGAGGGAAGACAGCTGGCGCGAACACCGGAGGGGCAGTGAGGCCCCAGCTGGGCACCTACCCACCACTCCTGGTCCTCCTCCCCGGTGACGACAATCACTTCCCCTTCCATGAACGTGAGCTCATCGTCATTGTCCGCTTGGCAGTCGTAGATGGTTTTCACTCGTCTCACCTTGTTCTTTCCCTTCAAGACAGAAACCGGGCTTTAGCGGGAGAAAAGGACACAGCGACCTTGGGCGTGTGACTTAACCTCACTGAGCCTCAATTTCTCCTCTGTCAAGGGGGAGGCCTGTCTGCCGGGGACCCAGGTGCTGTGTGCTCCCTCTCTCTTCCCCGAGTGCTAGGATGTAGCCTGGCATTCGGGGTGGGGGGCACGCTGCCCCTCATGTCCACGGGAAGGCCAACTGTGGGTGGGGAACGAGATCCAGCCTCACCAAAACCCGAAGCACCCCGCCCTCCCCACCCCCAACAGCAGCCTGCAGAAATGACAGCAGAGTCTAAAAATGGTTTTGGGAAACATGATGTAAAGAAAAATGTGCAGCTTCTGCATACTGAATTCACAGCATAAACAAATTTCTCAGTCCCCTCATGCAAAGTACTAAGTCAGCACATGCTGGTGAAGTAGGGTGGTGGCCTGGGGTGGAAGGATTCCAGGCAGTTCCCCAAAATGTGCTAACCTGTGATCAGTTTTCAATTGTGCTTTTATCTGTTGGACTTCTGGTTCTTTGCAAACAGGATGATGGGAATAGAGAAATACCCTTCTAAAGGTTTTTGGAGCCTGGCTCATTCAGTAATTAGTATTATAAAAAAGCAAGCTGTGTCTCTCTGTGTTTTGGGTCAAGTGAGTTCTCTCTGTGCCCTGGTGTCTCCCTCAGTCCCTCTGCTCCTTTCTGTGGCGTGTCCCGGGGCAGGCAGCGGGCAGCGCTGGCTGGAGAGACCATGGCTGTGCAAGGTTTAGCTGTCTCAACTCCAAGGCCCACAGGAGCGCCTTGACCATGGGGAGAATTCAACGAGGGCACAAAACCATGGTCAAGTGCAGAGCATGAGCCAGGATCTTACATAAAGCCAGGGCGCCTGGGCTCCACACTCTCACGGAAATGCTGTTTTTATAATAAGCCAGGGCAGAATGGTTGTGTGTGTGTGTGTGTGTGTGTGTGGGCTTTCGGTTCCCTCATTAACCGTGCTCCTCAGCCTGGGACGCCAGGGTCCCTCTGGGTGCTGCCGAAGGCAGGACCAACGGCCACTGAATCTTCCGGGAGCATGTGTCCAAAAAAGGCTGTTTTGGGAAAAAAGCATTTTTATATTAAAATTGATATATTTTATTTATTTTATTCTTTTAAAGATTTTATTTATTTATTTGACAGAGTGAAACACAGCCAGAGAGGGAACACAAGCAGGGGGAGTGAGAGAGGGAGAAGCAGGCTTCCCGCCGAGCAGGGAGCCTGATGTGGGGCTCGATCCCGGGTCTCTGGGATCATGACCTGAGCCGAAGGCAGTCACTTAACCAACTGAGCCACCCAGGTGCTCCTAAAATTGATTTATTTTGGAGTAGAAAGTGTTTCATGGAAGGGAAGGAACATGGGATTTCAACCGAATTCTGCCTATGCCGGTTTCCCGGGGCTTTGCCTCTGATCCCTCTGGGAAGATGCATTGAGAACTGAGATGATTCTCAGAACCGTGAGAGGGAACCTGCCCCCCTGTGACTCTGAGCAGGTAAAAGTGTCATCATCTGGGCTCTAAGATAAGGGTGACCCCTTGCCGAGCATCTGCTCGGTGCCATTCCTCAGTCATTGCACTGAACTGCCTGTGAGCTCAGCTGCTGCGCGGGCTCCCTTCTGTACAAGGTCACCGAGGCCCAGGGAAGGGAGTCACGGGCCCAGGTCCTGCAGCGAGAGCAAGTCGTGGACCTGCCTGGTGGATCCCTCTACCCGCTGGGCTCCACTCTGCTGGGCTGCGGAACCACAGGGCACAGCCCTCCCGCTGGTTTCAGGGCCCGGCAGAGTCCGCCAAAGCCTCAGAACTGGCCTCTACCCACCGTGTTGATTTTCCTGGGCAGTGGTACAGGCGTCTCCGGCAGCGTGGGGTCGCTGGCATCTTCGGACGCTTGTTTTTGGATGGCGTCTCGGGACTGCACGTTCGGGGAGAGATCGGCCGGGTGTGACTTCTGGGTGACGTCGGGGGGCTGCTGGGCCTTGGGAGACACCTCTCCAGTCTGGGACTTTGCCAGCAGGTCTCCCAGCTGCGGTTTGGGAGGCAGGTCCTTCATCTGTGGCTTGGGAGGTAAGTCCGCCAGCTGGGGCTTGGGGGGCAGGTCGCCCAGCTGGGGCTTGGGGGGCAGTTCTCCTGGCTTCGGTGGCACATCTCCGATTTGCGGCTTGGGAGCCAGTTCCGTGGGCTTCGGCGGCAGGTCTCCAGGTGGTGGCTTCTGCGGTAAGTCTGCCAAGTGCGAGGACTTCTGGAAGATCTCGGGTGGGATGCTGGCTTTGTCCAGGGAGAGGTGATGGCTGGTGTCTGTTTTCCTTAGTGCCACTGTGGGAAGCAAGCAGACAGAGGGAGGTCTCTGGAGGGGGCCCGAGGCGGGGAAGCTGCGCCCTCCTCTGCTCACTGGGAGGGCTGGGACAGGGCGCGCGCCTGCTCTAGGGCGAGACCCAGGTGCACGGCTGCGCACCGCCTGTTCTTAGAGGATAAAAGCTGGAAGCCAGAAGGTGTCCACATGACCATGACTGCATGCCTCAGTTACGTAAGAACGGGAAGTCTAAACTAATCCAGAATTAAAAACAAAACAAAACAAGACAAAAACAAAAAAACCAAATACAAACAAGTTATAGAAAATTAGAAGTACCAGAGTTAGGTTTTCCACAAGACTACCACCTAAATGTAGCCACTTACAGTAATGTGTCATAATTTCTTGTGGACTCTTCCACATGCTTACTACAGATAAAACTATGATCTGCTTTTACCTATATACTACTTTAGCAAAAGTATTTGCCAGGTTAGTAAAATTCCTCTAGCAGCAGTAATTTTTTTGAAGAGATTTTATTTATTCATTTGAGAGAGAAAGAGAGCACGAGTGGGGAGTGGGCAGAGAGAGAGAGGAAGAAGCAGGCTCCCCACTGAGCAGGGGGCCCGATGCAGGACTCGATACCAGGACTCCAGGATCACGACCTGAGCTGAAGGCAGATGCTTAACCAACTGAGCCACCCAGGTGCCCAGCAGTACATAATTTTTAATGTTAGATTCTATCCCGTTCTGTAGCTAAATCAGAATTTGTTATGAATTCCCTGTGTCTCTAGGATTCCTATTCTACAGAGGAGGTCAAGGGTCTCTCTTCTCACCACCTTCCCCACCCCTCTGAGGGAACCTCTGCTACACTTTGGTGACACAGCCACACGTCTTTAGGAAACCATACATGGGATGACAACATGGACTTTGAAACTTTGTTTCTTGCCGACTTACTCTGTTTGGGAGAATTTGCTGGGCAGGCCCTCCCTAGTCTCTGTACTCTCTGCAGAATGACCTGCGGCCGAGTCATTCTGCACCACTGGGGGAGTCTAGTTTGTAGTCCCATTCCCACAACTCTTTGCACAGCTCGATTGCTGGGACCTAGGACACTAAGGACACGTCTCCGACTCCAGCTCCACCACGTACTTACGTTGCTGTGTGATATTGGGTAAATGATACAACCTCCCTGTGCCTCACCTTCGCCATTTGGAAAACAAGAGTTAATACTGGTAAAGAATTTGCCAACAGGACCTGGCAGGCTCTAAGTACCCTCTAAGAGTATTGTCACTACTGTCAGGCAGAGCTCTCTGTGGCTAGGATTCGTACTTTTACTCACCCCTGGAGCTCTGGCTCCGGGTATAGAGGCCAAGCACATAGTATGCCCTCAGCAAGGGAACAGCTGACTGAGTCACACTAAGAATTTTATTCTAGAAGCATAATACATTCAGAAAGATATTCTTACAATTTATTAAAACAAAACAAAACAAAACCAAAAAATAAATAAAGAAAAGATGAACCCCAGTGTTGCCAAACATCACAAGCTGCACGCGGCTGCTTCTGCTCGTGGCCACGTCCCGGCTCACAGGCTGCCCTTGACCTTCAGCTGAGGTGGCTCAGCTCAAGGAGTTAAAGCAAGCCAGAGTCCTCCACTGAAAGTCACACACTGGGTGAAGGCAAGGCTGAGGCAGGGAGTGAAGGGGGCAGCGGGGGATGCTCCCCGAGGCCGCGGGGCTGGCCAGCCCTGCTGTGCACCGCTCACGGGGGGAACAGAAACGTGCTGGGTGGAGGCAACCCTGAGACATTCAGGTCTGGTTCAAGGAACTGGTCCTCTAGGAGGGATGGGAGCCCTGCAATGGGATGCTTGCGGCTGAGCGCGGGGCACGGCGCCGTGTGGAGTGCGCCTAACACTGCGCGGAGCCAGACGGCGGAATACCGCGCAGCCAGCAGCCACTTGTGATGGAAAATGTTTCTGATGTATTATGTGAAATAAACACCCCCACTTCAATCAAAACCTAGAACAAAAAAAAGCACAGTAAAAACGATATAACTGAACTGTGTATGTTGGGTGATATAAGATGGCGGGGTGGTTTATATTTTTCTTTTCTTTGATCATCTGTATTGTATTAAATCTTCTAGAATGAAAATGTGTGCTTTTATAATACGTAGAAACAAAATAACAGAAGAATTTCTCCTCTAGGGAAGCTTGCCCAGCCTTTGGCTGTTTATTTCCAAGCTTGTTTTATGTTTTCCCCTTTCTAATTAGAAGTCCTTTCTGAATCGCCTTTTTAACTCTGAAGGACTAATAAGCAAACTTCCCCCAACTGGACCACACAGAGTCACCACTGGAGCGAGACCCATTAGGAAAGGGATGGGAATTTCTAGCCTGACCCTGACTCCCTGCAAAACCCTGGGAGGGGATGGTGTAGCTGGTGTGTGTAGGCAGAACTGGGTGGAAAGCAGGGGGACACGGGTCTGTTGAAAAGCACCCCACCAGAGAACAGCCTAACTAAAACGTTTTTCTCTTGGCCATGGTCATTCTGCTCCTGAGAACGGCTTCTAAGAACATAACTGAAGAAGAGGGGGCACAGGGAGAAAGAGCCTGCAGACTTCTGGCCCAGATTCTCAACCAAAGGGGTGGCTGCAGACAGCCATGTGAGACAGGCCGGACACTGCACCTAGCCAGGGGCCTCGTGCACTGGTTCCAACAGAGGATGGATGAATGGACCTGGGCTTTGGGAGTGAACAGCTGCACACTTCCCACAAAGAGATAATCAGTCGGCATACACCTCTTGATAGAAGAAGACGCTGCCACCCAGGAAGCCGTTCTGCCAAAGCCCGAGCTTGTATCTGATGGGGTCTTGGATCCAACTTCCGACTGACAGGAGGAGGACAGAGGAACATGCTGGACAATGGCATGGGGATGAAAAAATCCAAGCTGGAAAAACTTGGACCAATGACCCGGCTCCTCCAACACTACGTGTTACCAGAAAGGGAGAGAGATGCAGGGAGACCTTTAGCCTCAGAAATGTTAAGACGGCAACCAGTCAGTTCCAGTCAACTGGACCTTATTTCATTCAAGTTTGATTTGGACAACTTGTTAAAAAAAAAGGGGGGGGGATTTATGAGACAATCAGAAGTGTACACTGAATATTAGGGGGTATTAAGAAATTTTGGATTTTTTAAATATGATGAAGCATCTGAGACGTGGGAACGGTATGTAGTGAAGTGGTATGAGGTCCACATCTGCTAGAGACTGACCAGGGGCAGGGAACAGAAGGAACAAGCCCGGGCATGAACTGATGGTTGCCGGAGAGGGGTGACGAGCATATGCGGGGCTGAGATGGAGACTGTGTTCTAAAATATTTTTGCCTATGTTTATCACGGGCAATTTCAAAACCAGTAAAAAGGACAACAAGAGAAAAGAAGGGGAGCAGTACAATGAGGTGGTGGTCGGAGGGAGATGGTGGGACAGCTCAGGATGAATGGCACTGAGGCGGAGGGGCACGTGACTGAGCGCCGTCCCCGAGTGGGGGAGGGTCAGGGCTGGTGCAGAAGCAGAGGGCCCACTGAGGACCTGGCGGGCCACTTCCTCGGTGCCACATGCAGGCCGGCAGAGGCATGTGGTGGTGAGGGTGGGGTTCAAGGAAGACTCATGCCCTGTTCACTGAGAACACAGAAGCGAAGTCGTTTCGAAGACAGAGAAGGTATAAAAGAGAGGAGGGCTAGGGCAAGGGCGAGTGCAGTGGGCCCTGCACACGGAGGTGCCAGGCAGCCTCAGAGGGCCGCGCGGACTCAGCAGTCAGGAAGCGGAGGGGGGCTGCTGTCCCAACTCTGCTTCTTCAGCCCAGAACTGGTCAAGTGAGTAGAACAAGCACAGGAGGGGTGTGGGAGAGGAGGGACAGCGTTAGGAGAGAGACTGGCTTAGGAGGGGCTGTGGGACAGTAAGAAAGTGGCAGCGGCCACAGTGGGGAGGGGGGTGGGTGCAGCGGGGCTAAGATTCGCTGTGGCTTGGGAGCAGGAGGGGAGCCCCTACAGGCAGGTGGAAGGAATCAGTGGTAACCTGCGATCCATGAGGGACGAGCACAGGGCTGAATCTTGGGCAGACTGTTGACAGCGGGAATAGTGCCCTGGAAACACCTCAAACTTCTCTGGGATCAGGACAGCCCTCCGGGCAAAGGTTAAAGAAAGAAAATAATAACTTGAGATGAAGACTCAGTAAATCTGGGGGAAGCTTCCTCTGCGTTCCATGGATATGGAACTGACAGCCACCTGGGACTCTCTCATTGTACTACACAGGAGCCCGGTCCGTGCATCTCCAAATATGTCACTTTCCCAAAGACCCTGGGACAGGGCTGGATCCCAGCTGCCCACCATGAATCCCTAACCTGGACTTCCAGGGTCCAAGGTCTTGCTGTGGGCACTGAAACCCATGCAGTGGCCGCAAGTGCTCTGAGCCTCTGTCTGCACCTAACGTGGGCCCTGTCGCCCTGCAGGCCTAAGTGAGGATGGACAGGATAAACGAAAGGCGTCTGTGGGTGTTCTTAGCTCCCAGGCTGGAGAGGGAGCAGATAAGACAATGGACCTGCTGGTCTTATGGATGAAAAGCTCGATCAGGATTAAGGAAGATTTGGTCAAAGAACCAAGTGTCTCTGCTTGGCAGGGCAGCAGCATTGATAGATACTGCTTTCTTGTGTTTCTCAGAGCACAAGGATCTCTGCTTGGCATGAGGGATGCCACCCCAGGGAAGGACTTCTGTGCCACAGAAAGCGAGGGGCTTTCTGAAGCGATCCCATTTCGTCCTTATGAACCTCATGGAGCAGGTATTCTTGCCCGTATCACAGGTGAGGAGTCTGAGGCTTCGGGAAGCTTCTGAGTCCCTGCCCAGGCCACACGGTGGGTGCGTGGCACAGCGGGTACTGGCTTCCACGTCTCTGACTGTGTTTGCAAGAGCAGGAGGAATGGCATTCCTAGACCCAGGGAGGGTAACATGGCTTTCCGAAAAGGACTGCGGTTTTTGGGGAAAAGTATGGTGTTTTACTAATCACAAAAACTGAGTTTATAAATATCTGCCTTCACTGAACAGATATTTATTGGGCACGTACGACAGGCCAGGTCCTGCTTTAGGCATCTGGGATCAAGCCATGAACTAAAGAGACAGCGACAAAGTCCCCTCGGAGGGCACCGTAACCATCTGATTACGTGAACACGAGAAAGAGAAATCTTACCTTTCTGAGGTAGTTTAGGAAGAACTCTTGGACCAAGGGCAGTCTTCGCGGAGCCAGTGCTAATTAATAAATAAGAATCATTTAGGATCTCAAAATGTTACAGTATCATTAGTGATCTAACATTCAAGGAAGTCACAAGAGTTATGCTGCATTCTCTAAAAGACCTTTCAAAATTGCTTCAACTAAAGATCACAGTCTGTTTTCCACAATTCAAAATCTGTCTGGCCAGGCAGGGCCCCGGAGGGGGGACAGGCCAGCTCTCTGAATGACAGTGCCACCACCTCCCTCCTCAGGTACAGAGTGCCCAGTGGAGCATGACCCCGGGGACCACACGGAAGGCCGTCTCCTCACACGACACCATCTGTCACCCTAACTCTTGCCACCCCCACCTCCAGGTGAGGACACTGAAGTCTGGGCAGTTTTGGCAGAGGGTCCCAAGGCTGGCCAGGGGACGAACTTGTACATGGAGACCTTGGGGTGTTCAACGGCGGGACGTGCTGTCGCACCAGGGCAGACAGCATGGGTCTCAGACCTCCAGGCTCTCCCTGAGCTTTCCTGCCTCTTGGAGCACTTACAAAATGAGTAAGGAAGAGCACCCAAGTCTCGGGAACAGAAGTCCACCCGGTGGGGTCTGAGTAATGCAGTGTTCCTTGCCACACCCTGCCGCCACCAAAACGCCAGGGCTACGGAGGGCACGTCTGAGCCGGCTCCCACGGCGCTTCTTCAGCAAGGGGCTGGGGCTGTTCTCAGAGGACACCAGGCCCTGCAGCCCCAGGGACAGACAGCGGCCGGGCACTGGAGTCCTCTGTGCCAAGAGTCCCTCCGAATCTCTGATCTGTCTTCTTCTGATCTAGGATGTCTCTAGAATTGGCTTTCCCCCTCTCTCTCCCACCCACATCCAGGGAAAGCCAAAGCAAGCAAAGAAAACAGAGTCAAAGAAGATGAGGTGCACGCGCTGTCCCCTCCTAACCGCTCTCTCCTCAGCTCTCATGAAACCCTACTGCCCCCGGCCTACACACATAACGTGTCTGCGACTCTGGAAACGGTGAACCCCTTTGGAGCACATTCTCAGGGAAGCACATCTGCCAGTCACTGACATAAGCACGATGGTGGCTCCTGACCAAGGCCCTGGTTGACCAAGGTCAACATCAAGCGCCTGCGGGCCTGGGTGGCTTCCTCTGTCGCCGAGGGCACGTGTGTGTGTGCGGGCCCGGGGGCTTGACTTTGTTTAAAAAGCATCTTGTGGGCACTCTCCATGTATCGGACACTCTCTGCCTCTGGAAGAAGACCCTGCAGTTGCAGTCTGAGTCTCCCCGAGCTGGGTGGAAGGGGGATGGAGCGGGGACACCAGAGGGGACACAAGGGGAGGGAGGGAGGTGCAGTCTGGAGGACAACTGGGTGAGTCCAGCTCTGACATCTGCCGCCACTCACCTCTCAAGCTCTCGGGGCCATTCCTTCATCTATGCAACGAAGGAAACAGTAATCGGCCCTTCTGATAAAGTCGTAAAGACTAGGACAGTGGCGTTACATAAACGGAGACTTTGTTTTGCTCTTTGACAAACGCTGTAGAGTAACCCCCTGACGCCAGCTGACTCTGTCTCCCTGATGTTTTAGGAGTGCAAGTGGCTCTTTGCATCTTTCTCTCAGACTGGGCCTCTAGAGAAAACCCTTTGCACTGGGGCTGGATAAATGTTGCCCATAGAAGATCTTCCAAGTACCCCACTTCCATGAAAGGAGGGAAGGAAGGGATGCTGCTTCTAGCCTAGACTATGCAAAGTTTGCACATGGGGCACTTGGAAAGAGTACTATTTTTATCTCTGAAAATCTCTGGGCTGTCAGATTTCCCCGAGGACTGTTTTAATTCCCGAGTCTGCAGAAATACATCAAGAGTAACAAAACAAAGCTACTTAATTAAAAAATTGAAAATATAATCTCATTCTGGTAGACTCTGCCATGAGGGGAGCGAGGCGTGTCCCCACCGGGAAGCTGGGGGGAGCAGAGCCTGGCAGTGGCCAGCCCGGCCTGCCGACGCGCCTGGAGACAGCACGTGTCGTGGCCAGCCCCAAGGGACGGCTGCATGCTGACAGTACACGTTCCGTTTCTCCTCACCAGCAGCACCAGCTGGCGGGCCACACTGTGACTGCATTGCCACTAACACCCGTTTCTAGAATTCCGAGCAGTGGGCTGTGATCCCCGCTGAGGGAGAAACGTGAGGCGGCTTACCTAGCTTGCTGAGACAGTCCCTCAAACTTGTTTGCGGTCTTACTTGATGACGATGGACCCACGTCGTTACCTACAGGGAAACCAGACGTCAAAGTGCATCTTTAGACAGGGAAGGGGAATAAGGGGATTTAGGACTAGGCAGACAGGTACCCCTCTGGCTCCAGGAAGGAACTGAAAGGTCTTGAGCTAGAACAGTATGCAGCTGTAACTCTGAAACAAAACTAAGCACAGGTTTGGGCTCTGACAGTGTTTTTTGTTTTTGTTTTTTTGTTATTCAAGGACTACGTTGAAAAGATGAGCAGTCCACCCCAGGGCAAGGCCTATAAGCTCATAGGACTTGGGAGCTGTCCCTCTGGCTCAGGATCTTGTCCTTAGCTTGGGCTCAGGGAAAGAAGACTAAAATCTCCAGTTCACCTGGGGGGTGCATGCCGGGAGACTAGCCCTGGGAGCCAGACTCAGAATACACAACCCACAAACTGTGTGTGGATGCTATTTGGCAGGGTGGGACAACTGGCCACCTGTGGGGCAAGACTCTCAGGCACTCTCATCACTCACCCAGACGTTAGCATTTATTAAGCACCAACTAGGTGCAAGGCACGGATGGAGAGGAGGCCGATCAAATGTCACTGCTCTCAGCGAGTTTCTGATCTGGCCCAGGCAACATGCGTGTGCAAACTAGACGGATCGTGTGGAAGGAGGTCCATGGTGAACAGGGCTGGGTACCAGGGAAAGGCCTGGTAGAGGAGCAGGGAGCACCCTCTCTGGGGGATGGAACACTTGAACAGTGAAGCACTTTCTTCTTCTTCTTCTTTTTTTTTTTTTTTTAAGATTTTATTTACTTGACAGAGAGAAACACAGCCAGAGAGGGAACACAAGCAGGGGGAGTGAGAGAGGGAGAAGCAGGCCTCCCGCTGAGCAGGGAGCCCGATGTGGGGCTCGATCCCAGGTGTCCGGGATCATGACCTGAGCTGAAGGCAGTCGCTCAACCAACTGAACCACCCAGGCGCCCCAGTGAAGCACTTTCTAACGGGGGGGGGGGGGAGCAAAACCACATACGTGCTCTTTGCCCAGGAGAAGGCAGTTAGACTGGTGAGGGTAACTCCTGGTGACCCATCCCATGGTGGGAGGGGCACAGAGCCCCAAGCCGCCAGGCACCCGGGCGGACTCCCGGGACCCTGCAGGGGCACGGCTGTCTCCGGGGCTCTGGCCCATGTCATTGCCTGCCCTTCCAAAGACCCGCGTGCAGAGTCCAGGCGCGCCCCTCCTCCCCTGCCGAGACACCCACAGCGTCCCCCGGGTGCCGCGGGAACCAGACACAGGAGGGCAGGTGCAGAGACGGGACTGGCCAAAGCACG
>PITA01013187.1:0-58553 GCA_004023965.1 Spilogale gracilis
GGCTTATTTCACTCAGCATAATCTCTTCCAGTCCAGTCCATGTTGCTACAAAAGTTGGATATTCATCCTTTCTGATGGAGGCATAGTATTCCATTGTATATATGTACCACATCTTCTTTATCCATTCATCTGTTGATGGGCACCTTGGCTCTTTCCACAGTTTGGTGATTGTGGCCATTGCTGCGATGAACATTGGGATACATATGGCCCTTCTTTTCACTACATCTGTATCTTTGAGGTAAATGCCCAGTAGTGCAATTGCAGGGTCATAGGGTAGCTCTATTTTTAATTTTTTGAAGAATCTCCACACTGTTTTCCAAAGCGGCTGCACCAGTTTACATTCCCACCAACAGTGTAAGAGGGTTCCCCTTTCTCCGCAGCCTTTCCAACACTTGTTGTTTCCTGACTTGTTAATTTTGGCCATTCTGACTGGTGTAAGGTGGTATCTCAGTGTGGTTTTGATTTGAATTGCCCTGATAGCTAGTGACGCTGAACATTTTTTCATGTGTCTGTTAGCCGTTTGTATATTATCTATGGAGAAGTGCCTTTTCATATCTCTTGCCCATTTTTTGATGTGTTCATCTTCTTTTTGGGTGTTGAGTTTGAGTAGTTCTTTATAGATCTTGGATACCAGCCCTTTGTCTGTAGTGTCATTTGCAAATATCTTCTCCCATTCTGTGGGTTGCCTCTTTGTTTTGTTGACAGTTTCCTTTGCTGTACAGAAGCTTTTTATCAGTATAATTCACAAAACTTTCTATCATTTTCCTCTGGTTTAGTTATGAAAGAGATAGAAGAAACATGATAGTGGTGATCATCTTCTCCATAGCACTTCTGGTTATGGAATATTATATTTTATATCTGCCTATTTTATGGTCAGAGCAAGTATTAGATATGCATTCATTTTGGTTTAGAAAATGTGATAATTGTGGCCATGTGACTGCATTAAACCCATTTACTAACTCTCTCTTTTTTTTTAGCTGCTTTGGTGATGTTTTCTAATTCTTTAGTTTACCATTGGATCTCAGGTCTGGCATTGAATACTGTTGTTGGATGTGAAAGAATAGTAATGGTGTCTGTTTATTTGTTTTTGGCAAGCTTGATGTAGCCCTTGCATTTATTGTTACTTGTCTGGTCTACAAAGAGACCTGGATAATTGACAGTTGTATTCAAGTCCTAAAAGAATTCAGAGAGCTGGTGGTTAGGGGTGCCTTCTAGCTCTCACTTTGATTTCAGTGGGATTGTACCTCAATGCTTTGCCTAGAAACATTAGGGGAGAGATAGTTTTCCTTTATAGGCTCCCTGTAGAATAACTCCACCAATGTGGAGAAGAAAGAAATGACACCTACTGACTTACTTTTCATCGGGAATTAATACAGCCAGCAAAGTCTAAAGAAGGCAGATAAGGCATGTTTTCATTTCAGTGAAATCAAGATTTTCAAAGCTTTTGAGCTACTAATCCTGCTCCCTTCCTTCTGCTACTTTTCTTCTTTTCTCCAGTGCAAGGTCTGCATCAAAGCTACATCTCTGACATGAGCAGAACAATCAGAGGTGAGGTGAAAATGCAAAGCATGACAATCGAACACTGTTACTTCGCAGAGAGCCACAGATCTAAGATGGGTTTGCAGTGGTGTCTCTTCCTGACTACCCCCACACTGGGAAGTGGAATGAAAGGGGCCAGGCCATGGACCTTGGTCTAGACAGGTGAAATCCTTAAGGAAAACCAGACACCAGTGTATGGACGGGGTACAACTTTTTTCTCTGTGGTCAAGACCAGTTTCCATTTATCCTCTCATGGTTTTTGGAAAGGAATTTACCCTGGCAACTGAGAGGAATGGAGCTGGGTGTTGGGAAAGTGCAGAAATGCTCTGTGCAGCAGGTGCTCTGGCTTGCTAAGTAGGTTCAATTCAGAGAGTGTGACATGTTTGTAAAGGAAATACTGTTAAATAGGTGACTATGAATCCAACAGCCGAGGAAGAAAAAAACAAACTTGAAACAAGGTGCTGTATGTAGGAACTCACAGCTGTTTAAATCAACATTGGATAGTTCTAGCTTTATTTATTGTGGGAATAGGGCTCCCTACTCAAATTGAAGATACCAACAGCGTGGAAGAAAATCCTAACTTGAAAAATGTGTTGGTCTTTGTATTATAGAAAATGATCTTTTAAACATTTGCTTCTTAGATTGGGTAAGACAGTCTTCTACCAGATTTAAAAATGGTCATGGTTTTCAGAGCCAAAGAATTAGTTTGCCTTGTGGATTTTGTTTTCTTTCCTTCTAATCATCCTTTGGAGGGAGGCTCAGGAAATCTTAACTTCTTGCTGCTTCTTGGACTTGGCATGCCACTGAAATTAATTCGAAAAAGATGAGAAGATGGAGTTGGCAAGGATTCGATTAATATAGATCTGCTCCCCAAATACAGAGGGCTGCCTGCCTCTCCCTTGGTAAGTTCAAATTCTGTGTGGCAGTTCGGAGGCAACATCTCTTCCAAAACCATCTACCTAGAAAAGACCTGGATGAGAGGAGTTGTAGAGATTGTGCTAGGGGTCTTAGGGTAATAAAGTAGTCATGTCTAACTGTGGGAGGTAGTGCAGTGGACCAATTAGGAGCTCAGCGCTGGTGCCATTTATTTGGGTTTGTATTCCCACCACAGGTCCTTGGACCTTTGGGCAAGTGACTTAGTGTCTGGTCAGTCGTTGGAGTGGGCCATCCTGAGAAGGGGAGTGACTTTAGTTAAGGCAGTTCTGCTGATGAGGTTTCCTTGAGTGGCTGGGAGTGGAAGGCTGTCTGCCAGCACCTGGGGCACAGGTCCCTCCATGAAGGGAGATTTGGGTGGCATCGGTGTCCATGATGCTTAGCTTCCTTGGCCCTCTGTTTCCCAAGAGTATTTTTTTGAGATTCAGATGATATGATACATGTAAAGTCCTAGAACTCTGTGTGGCATAGAGTAAGCTCTTAGAGATTGCAGTGTACCAGGCCAAGGTTAAGAAGTTTGTCCAGAATCTCCCAGGCGGTAAGTGATGAGGATGGTCTTGCAACTGAGCCCTGACTCTTTCCAGCTTATTTCTTCCTTTCGATATCAGATGTCTGCCATGCTAGAATCCATACTGGTGTGAAGAGGTTTTATTTTAGGCATGTTTGCTCAACGACTGTACCTCATGAAGGAAAGACCTCCCCAGCCACGGCTGACTGCAGGGAGTTTCATTTTCTTTGTGAGGCAGTAGTGCTTCCTCTGTTCCTTTGTTCCTCCTCTCTTTTCCCTCTGCAAAGTTCTCTCCTCTCACCTATCGCCCCCATCTCTGACTTCCACTGGTTTCTAGTGATGAGCTAGAGCATGATTTGGGGCTGGAGAGTTGGCCAAAGTAGCAACGGTGGGAGAAAGGAGGAGAGGTGAAAACCCTGGCCTTTTTTTCGAGTCTGCAGACTCTTGGTGCCCTGCCTTTTTCTCCCACTCTCCAGTCCTCATAGCCCTCTCTCCAGGCTCCATTCTTTATATTTTGTGCCCCATCCTAGGTCCAGAAATGAAATGCTTGAGTGTTCTTTGTGAGATGAGATGTTAGGGCTTCCCTCTGAGACTCAGATGAATCTTAACTAAATTCAAAGATCTGTGCTATCCAAAAGTCTTCTATGGGAAAAAATTTCCCTAGCACCCCACAATGATGTGTGAATGATTAGAGCACAACCTATTTGTATGTTGAGTTGCCTGTATTTTCTCCCTCCCTGAGTTATAAGTTGAAGAGCCAATGAGTACTGTTTTTGTTTTCATTTTTTGCTTACTATTTCTTCTTTCATGTATGCACTGTGGGAAAATCTTTAAAAATAAATTGTCATATGCAGAATATTCTAGAGAATACAATGAAGTGAAAGAATGTATTTTCAGGGAGCTTACGGCCTACGTCACGGTTGCATGACACAATAAGGAGGGGGACTGAGTTTTCACAGGACCCTGTTCTGGGTTCATAGCACAAAGTTAAAACTGGCAATTTTTAATTGTTGATGTTAGTGAAACATATATGCTATACACATAAAGGCGCAATAGGAATACGAATAATTTGTAATAATTAAGTGTTCAACCCCATGCTGAAATCTGTCAGCTGTCCTCAGTCATACCAAAGCTTTCTCTCATGACTTTCAGGTTCTCATTCACCCAAGAGTCTTATCAGGTAGAGGGCCAGGATTCTGTGGTTTTTCCCCAACTTTGCTTACTCTCCCCAGGGAGGGAGATTTTATGGTATTGATGACTTCAAGGGAGATAAGGGTCATGGCATGGCATTCTTTCTTTCTTCTTTAGGGGAAGACAGGCTTCCAAAGTGCCTGAGTTTGCCTACCAGAAGGAATCCAGTTCTGGTGCAGCACTTCCTGGAACTAAGTTTAACTGTGGAATTTGGGTGTTGTGAAGCCCATTGACTCACAAATGAAAATCACTTTTCTCCAATGTCAGCTTTGTAACAATAATAATAATTTCACATCAGTAAAATGTGGTGACTGTATTTGGATTCTCTCTGTCTTATTCTTATCTTATTCCCAATTTGAATCTGACTGGTTCAAAGTCCAGATGGGGATGAGGGATGTAATTTGATAAGCTCTACTCAATTCTAAAGGTCAGGCTTAAGGTGTCCTCATGCATTAACACCAGCCCCAGATCACTACATACTAGACAGATCTGCATTTATTCAACAACTTTGTGTGTGTGTGTGTGTGTGTGTGTTTGTGTGTTTCTTCCAAAGAGAAACTCTTGGGAGGTAGAAATTAGGGAGGAAATGTTAATTTGAGTAGATCCTTTTTAAGTCAGCTGAACAAATTATTCTTAATCTCCTGAGATGGGGTAGTTGGTGCACCAGGCCCAAAGGACATAGATTAATAGGACATGCCCGAGACACTTTGGATCATACAAAAGATATTGGCAAGGGGAGTAGACGGAGGGTCAACCAGGAATCAGGGTAGAAGCATGGTTATTCTTTCTCTGTATTTATAACATTTCCTGAATGAACAGCACTTGGGTTAGGCTCTAAAGTTAAGTGTCACCCTAGTGATAAGGATAATCTAGTCTGATATTCCTCCTCCCGGTCAGGTTTTGTATAGAATAATCCTATGGTTGTACAGCTATGAGATATAAGAGTATTTGCTTTGGAGTTTGATTAGGGTAAGTGACTTACCTCCTGTGTGTTTCTGATTCCTCCCACGAGAAACAGGAACAATAAGAATGCCTGCATCATAGCATTAACAGGAGGGATAAGGGAGCTAATCCACATGGAGGCTGAGACCAGTGCCTGGCCCAGAGGGGTTCTCCACAGAGGGGAGCTCCTATGGTTATTAGCTATTATTGGGAATGTACATCTTTGTGGAGAATTTAGCTAAACCACTCAATTGATATTGCTGCCTTGGCATGTTTCGTGTGGCCAGAGAGACTGCAAGGTCCTTAAACTGTCACTAGTCCATCCTGAGATGCATGTTCTAGATAATAGCTGGTAGAAAACAGCCCACAGGATCACACGTAAATGTAAGCCCCTCATACAACTTTCCGGCAGCCCTTGTGAATTACAGTCTCTTCGAGGCTTTTCCCTTTTGTGTCCCTTAGACCACCATTGCAGCTTACCAAAACTCTGCTCCTTTTGAATTGACCAATGTGGCCTTGGTCTGGGAACTCCAAAGCACTCTACCTCTGGTCTCTAATAAAGGCATGTGCCCTAGGGTCTGTCACTCTGCCCGCACCCTGCCTTGACCTCCCCATGTGGCATCTGTAAGTGTGCACTGAGTACTTCCTCCAGGATTTCCATAGTCTTCTCTATTTCAACTTCCCTGTGGTGTTTAATAGAACCTAGGAACCTAATACCTTGGGGCTTTATTTAACAAGTGTTGAGTTAACAAAGTCACAACAGTGTGGCATGGTACAAGGGAGGAAGAAGATAAACCATGAAGACAAGAGAAATCATTCTTTTATAGTTCACTGGAAGGCTTTGGGTCTAAGACTTTCTTTATAGTTGTGGTGGGGGACAATTCATAGCAGAAAGGTCTTCCATATCCAGAGAGGAAAATTAACTTCTGTCCAGACTCTTAATTTTGTCCCAAGTGTGTGTTTGTCATTTGGCATAGCAGGAAAGCTTGGTGCTTGTCTATCATCTGTAGTAATAGACAAAAAGTCAGCGCATAGCAGTGAGAGGCAGAATGGTTTCCAGTTTCACCAAATCCTGCTTATTTGGGGAGAGTGGTGAGAGAACTGCTCCCAAACCTTAATGTTCTTTATTCACATGGGAGCTACAGATATTTATCTCAAATGCCCAATCTGATTGTGTTTGAAAGTTAGACAAAGTGATTATTACTGAATTAAAATAGACATTTATTGAAATCCTACGAGGTACATGGGCCCATGCCAGGAGCTTAGCTATTATATGGTTTAAGGACATAAAAGTCATTCAAGGTGGATGTTGTTTCCTTGGTTTTATAGATGATGAACTTGGAGTTTAGAATCTTTCCCAAGACAATAAGATAGAAGTTGCTGGAATTTGAACTCAGGATTTCAATAAGATTTTTTTTTAAGGTTACATAGATTTAATGAGGTCCTGCCATATATTATTAGTACATTGCCTACTGCTTTATGAGTTTTAGGGAATTTTAGAAATATAGAAGATCATCAATAAGAAAATAAAAATCCTTTATTTCATAACTCAGAAATAGCCACTATTTAAATTTTGGAGTATTTTCATCCAGTTTTAATGCATATATGTATATTTGTTTTTCCCACAAAAGTGAACTTCTTCCTATATTCCTTTTAAATTCCTCCTTAAAAGTATGTTTTGAAGATTTTCTTAATTATTAAATAGTTTTCCCAAAACCAAATTTTAAATTCCCATGTTTCATTGTGTGGATGAAGAAAGCCCTTATTGTTCCAATGTGTTTCCCATCTCCCCTATTTTAAACAACTTCGTATATAATTCTGGTGCATATCTCTAATTATCCCCTTAGAAAAGACTCCAGAAGAATAATGATAGTGTTAGAAGTTTTTCCAGTTACCGATTGCTGTGTTAACACACCAACCCAAAACTTAGCCACGTGAAACAACAACCATTTTATTATGCTCATGGCTGTAGATTAGGAATTCAGTAAAGACGTGGCGGGGATGGTTGTTCCCTGTTTCATGATGTCTGCGATCTCAGTAGGCGGACTCAGAGACTGGGCAGAGCTCCCATTGTTGGGTGCTGTCCCTACACATGGCCTCTCCAGCGTGGTGATCTCAGTGTGGTGGTAATTTCATGACTTGGTGCAGAGATCCAAGAGTATATCTGTGGGACAAGGCAGATTATGTGGGATTTATGAACTAGCCTTGGAGGTCACATGGTGTCACTTTTGCTGCATTTTATTGGGTGAAGCAATCATAATCCCATCCCAATGTAAAGAAGAGAGAATATAGACCCCCCACCTCTCGGTGGAAGGGGTGTCAAAGAATTTATAGCCACGTTTTGTTTTGTTTTGTTTTGTTTTTTTAAAGATTTTATTTATTTGACAGAGAGAAACACAGCCAGAGAGGGAACACAAGCAGGGGGAGTGAGAGAGGGAGAAGCAGGCCTCCTGCCGAGTAGGGAGCCCGATGTGGGACTCGATCCCCGGTCTCCGGGATCATGACCTGAGCCGAAGGCAGTCGCTTAACCAACTGAGCCACCCCGGGGCCCCTATAGCCACGTTTTAAAACTACTAGAGAAGTTATAAACCACTTTCAAGATTTCAATGTATATCATCAGGTTGCCCCACAGAAATGTTATATAAATCAACCCTTTTTCTAGGGTGCCTGAGAGTACATTCTCACCCATGCTGGATATTGCCATTTTAAGAGGTATTTGTCAATTTAATAGGCAAAAGATAGGCTATCATGTCATTGTAAATTTCAAATATGAAAATACTAGTTAAATTCTATGTGTGTTTTTTTCAGGCACATGTCAAAATTTAATGTGAATTTTCTATTTTTGGCTTCTTTTTCTATTGGAATAGTCATCCTGTCCTTCATTAGTTGGTAGGTGTTATCTACTTTTTAAGAATAAAGCCAGGTGACCTGACTCTAAGTTGAATTCTTTCACTACCACACTTAGCAACTCTAATTAATAAGTATTTTTAAGACTACGTGCCAGGCACTGTTTATTTATAATCCTGACTCTGTCTCTTCCAAACTATGTGACTCTAACGATCTATTTAATCTTCCCTGGACGTGGTTTTCTCTCCTGTAATACTGGGATAGTAACATTCGTATCTCACTGGTTATCATGGTGATTCCATAACATGTAAATGTTTAGGAGAAGACTTATGACATGCTAAGTGTCCAGTAGAGGTAAGTGGTTAGTCTTGATATTATTACTGTCGCTGTAATGGTTGACAGTGAGACCTGGACACTTGTTGAGTATTCAAGTGATTATCTTATTCTTTCTCTTAGCCAGCTTATAACTGTGTAACTGCTAGTTACATGAGAGCCATTTGACTTCTGAATTCCAAAGAGTCATGGTTGCTCTGAGTAAGATTTCACCTTTTGCTTGTTATATAAACTCGGTTCTCATGTTTTCTAGAGGACGTAAGTCACTAACAATGCAGGATGGACTTTGGGGCAGGGTTGGGGAGCGGGTATCTTGACTGATTGTTGAGATACTTGGGAATAATCCCCATTCTTGATTGCCATGCCAGTACAATTAGAATGACACAGGGTGAAGAACTCATTTCTTTGTGAAACTCCTGAGACAAAAACTAAATGTGATGGCATTTCCCTGGCTTTTTCATTTGTCTTCCCATACATCAGACTGATGGCAGAGTTGAGCATTGTGGAGAGCAGCACTGGTGAAAGTGAAACTCTTTGCTTTAGAAGGCTAGGTCCCAAAGGGCCCTCATTGCTTGGACTCGAGGGAGGTCTTGGAAACCAAAGACCATGGCCTGGGTCTGAGGTGGCCAGAGGCAGAGCTCAGCTCCCAATCTTTCTCATCCCTCTGAGCATGTGCCTTCCTCCCGGCCTGGCATAGTCTATCTGTGCTCTTTCTTTTCCGAGCCTCATGGGGGTGTTGGAGTGCCATGCTTGGAGGTATGGGGCCTGGGGGCCTGGGTGACAGGAGGTAGAGTGAGGCTTGGCGGCCCATCTCTACTATCCTCGGGGCACTGAACATTTGTTGTCTCCAAAGAGGGTTTCTCTGGCTTCAGCCCAGCTGTCCCTGTGTGATAACCACCACAGCTAATACGACTCCGGGTCTCTGCCTCATCGCCTCTGATCACTGTGAAATATGAGTTGGGGGAGCTTTCTGTAACAAATGCCCGCTTGACTAAGCCCCTATTCAGGCATCTGGCATCAGCACTTGACATAGACAGCCGCTCTAGCCAGACAGTGACAGATTCAGTCTCCTGCTCACACTGTCAGGGGAGTCCCCGTGACAGGCATGGGCTTGCCACTGGAGTGCCTGGCTGGATCCTGCCAGGGCTGTGGCCTGCACCTGTGTTTCCAAATGTCAGTGGGCTTGAGAGCCAGCCGCTTCCTGCCGCCCTTCTTGTCAAGGTCAGCCAGCCGGATGGGGGAGGGGTGCTCCTGAACCAGGACTATGTCTTCTGTCCTTTGCCCTGCCTCAGAAGACAGGCCTTTGGATACCCAGGGCTCCAGGACATACAAAGGATGTGTGAAGAGATCTTGGGTAAAATAAAAAAAAAAAAAACCAACCAAACAACCATAAACAAACAAACACACTTGCCTGGAGATGGGTCCAGGCAAGTTTACTTCTTTGAAATGGCGTTTCCAGGTTTCTTTTAACATGATCTGGCTAGTCTTGATTGAAGATGAAGTGAAGGGGAGAACAAAGCAAGTTATGATGGCGAGAGAGAAAGGAAGAATTCATATTGGTGGCCACTCTTGGGATTCTGCCAAGGGTGACCATATGGTGATCATAATGATGATTTATAAATCAGAAGTTGTAACCTGATGGCCCATGGACTGAATTTGGCACAAAGGGTTTTTATTTG
Source organism: Spilogale gracilis (assembly GCA_004023965.1). Classification (NCBI taxonomy): domain Eukaryota; kingdom Metazoa; phylum Chordata; class Mammalia; order Carnivora; family Mephitidae; genus Spilogale; species Spilogale gracilis. Next base: position 9,973 of record PITA01013187.1, read on the forward strand.
GCCTAGAGTGCTTATTTGTTTTTAATAGAACTTAATGCTAATATTTAGAATCCAGAATATTTGACATACAAGTGTGATTTCTGCCCTTTCTTCAAACACTAAGCTCTGCCCGTTAGACTGGCATAGAGGAAACAACGCTGTTGTTCCTACTCACTTCGGAAAGGGCGATACTTTTTAGTTTGCCACAGTCCTTGTGGCTCCCTATTGTTCAACCCAAACAGTATCTCTTATTTCTATCACAGGGATGATCCCTGTAGCTATTTGAATTGGTGATTCCCTAGTACAAATGCTGACCTTTAATGTTTACTCAGTCTTGAGTGAACTCTACTTAGTGTCTTTTTTTTTTCTTCTTGCTGGGATAATATGTGACAGAGCATTGCTTGAATTTTGAAGATGTAAATACAGTTAATATTAGACAAGGAGAAAAATAGTGGTTTTATTGAGATGTGAGGGCCATAGTCAACCATTGCCAGGCCTGAGCTCTTGATTTTAGACACATGTTCTATAAATGATACATTTTGTGACAAATTTTGTTGTTTCTACTGACAGGGGAAGAGAAATATGTTGATTGAAATCCATTATATTGTTTCATTTTCAATCCTTACAAATTTCCTTCTAAGTTAGCAATAGGGTCTCCCTTCATGAATGAAGAAATGGAGCTCAGAGTTAAGACCCTTTCTCAGTGTTTGAAGCTGGAAATGAAGGGAACCAGAACTTACATTTATGTAAAAGTCTTTGATCTTTTCTACAGCATATTGCCTTAACCGTAGAATCCTGCATCATCTATGAGCTAAAATTCAAGCATTATTCAAAGTGTGCTACCTTTGTTAAATGGGATGCATTTGGATTTTGGAAGCATATGTTCTTTGTTTTGTTTTGTTTTGTTTTCAGGAGGGGAAGGGGTAGAGGGCAAGAGAGAGGCAAAATTTTAAACAGGTGAGCACAGGGTCCAAGCTGGGCCTGTGTCTCATGACCCTGAGATCAGGATCTGAGACATAACTAAGAGTCAGACACTTAATCATCTGAGCCCCTAGTTGCCCCTGGGAGCACAAAGAGTCTTTGATAGGAATAATAATAAAACCAAAAAGGCCTTGTTCGTGATGGTAATTTTTTTCTCCTAATTTTTTAAATTCACCTGGTGTTTAGATTAAAATGGTAGTTGATTGATTTTGACAATGAAAGAAGTCTGAGAGACTTGAATAAACTGTTTGATGAACCATTGGACAGATTGGGATCAAAATCATTAACATAGCTTAGCCTTATACCTGTCTGGCCTTTGATGAATATTAGTCTAGATACTGGATGTGGTGTAACCACTGCATTTCTGTGGTCTCCATCTATCTATGCCCATTGGTTGTCCCCCATTCTACAGGGGGAATACTGGAAAAGTCTCCTGAACACTTGTTTGACCAAAGAGAAACTTTAGAGGTGCTTCCACAGATGATGACTTAGGAAGGTCATTAATAGTTATGACAGAAATAAATAAGTTATTTTGCAGTGACAGGGGGTAGATCACTCACGGTTAAGTGGTGTGATGTGGGAATTGACTGGATTTTCAAATCTAATGACTTTTGTTGATTTTGAGAGAAAGAATCCAGTTATAGATGACGGTCACCCCACTGTGCTAAGATTGCTGTTTGAAATGTCCATTGATAGGGGTATTTGAATGTTTGAAGTATTTGACTTGAATGTGTTTGAGCTATAGGAAAGCGAGGAAATCTTCTTTGTGCCTGCCACTGAGCTGCCATATGGGGCCACATCGTCTAACTTGAAGTGGAGAAGTGACTTTGAATAGATCCTCATGTCTGTCTTTGAAGACTTTCTTGTCACTATTTACTCTTAATGCAGTTGGAGGCTGGCCTATGTCTTTTAGAGTCAGGAGCCCAGTGACTACTCTGATGCTATCAAGGGAACGTGTGTGAGAGTTTTATCACTCTGCTTTTCCCACCACTCATTCCACTTTTTCGGGTTAAGTTGGGATCCAAGAGGTGTTCATAACGCTTGTGTGCATGCAACCCTACTGATAGCTACTGTGCATTTTTTTTTTTTTGTATTAACCAAAGTTGTCTTGTTTGGGAGGGAATTAGGTAGGAAATAGTCCAAAAAACTCATAAGGCATTCTGAAACCTCTCATCACTACAGATTTAAGTGTAGTCATCTCATATCCTCCCTTTCCCTTCCCTAGAGATATAATGGATTAGAATCATTAGAACAGCTATGCTTGCCCTAGCTTTCCTCTCTGCTGGTTTAGTAACAGGCCAGGCTGAACCCAGTGCTAATACCTGCCATATTTCCTTGTGGGCTGCTTTGCTCTGAAAGAATCCTACACCTCGCTGTTCCCAGCATTCATCTTGGGCATTTTCTTATCACTTCCTTTCTATACCCTCTAAGGTGGTTTTGTTTAAAACAGCAACAACAACAACAACACCACCACCACTCATATCGTTAGCTACCACTTAAAAGCGATTGACTCCTAAAGAAAACAGCCTCAGACCTCTTCTCTCCCCTGAGCCAGAGCCCTGTATTATCTGCTGCTCATAAAACCCATCCCCGTGGATGTTCCGCAGGCTTCTCCAAACCAACAGGCTTTACACTAAGCTTGTTACCTGCCTCACTGTCTCATCTTCTCTGTGTTGCGCATGTCTTACCTTTGTGAAGTGTGTTTCAAACTTAATCACGCATAAATTCTAACTCACTAAAATGTCTAGAATGGGGTGATGAACCAACATTGTTTGCAAACACTGGTGTTGGTTCACATACAACACCAAGAAGAGCAACTGTATGAATGTTCCTTTCTCCATCTGGTCATACAAGCTAGAAATCTTGGAATTGTTGTAGACTTACTTCTTCTGTTCAACCAATGTCCCAAGGGCACTATGTCCTACTGATTCTACTTCCTTGGTGTGTTTCAAATCAGACCCTTCTTCTCTAGTCCCACTGCTGCTCCCTTCCTTCCACCTTAGATAGCCCAAGCATCTCCTTCTTTCTCCTTGACTTACTCTTGTTCCCTTCCATCTACTCTCTACTCTACTACTAGAATGATCTTTCCAAGATGCAAATATTGTCTTGCTATTTCCCATCTTGAAAGTTTTCAGTGCCTCTCTATTCTAAAGCAGAAAGCCTAACCTCCTTAGAGTGGACTTATTAATTCTTTTGTGATCAGACCCTGGCAGATACCCCCAGGTTCCCCACTTTGTCAATCCTTTATTTCCACCTATATTCCAAAGATGTTAAGCCATTTGTAAGCCTGAACATGTTTAGTCTGTGTATTCCCTGTGCCATTATGCAGGTTAATCTTTCTGCTTCTAATACTCTTCCTTTTCCTTGGCTGGTTAAATTTTACTCTGCCATCCAGTGAATCAAGTCAGGCATTTTCAATTTAGAGCAGACTTCCATAATCTTTGCTGACTGACTTAAAGATTTCTCTGGTTAAATTTCTCTAGATCTCTGTGCCTATTGACATCTGAGTATTTATTACAGAATGTTATATTTATTGGTTTATTTTTTTAAAACTAGAGTGTGAGTTTCTTGAGAACCTTGACTATGTCTTCAATTTCTGTATGTCTAATAGAGTGCCTGGGTTTTACTGGGCAGGCAAAAGATTCTTGAGAATGAATGAATGGCCAAATGGTTTTAAACAACTTGGTAAAACTTTAGCCACATTAAGATTTAGAATGAAGAGAAATATCCTTTTGTTACAAGCTTACAAGCCTTGCAGCATAGATGACTCTCTTGCCTTAGTAATGGTAGGTTTCTCTCAGTTTCATTTTGTTTCTCACAAGGATGGGGAGGTGTATTTGAGGATTACCTAATTACCTTGTCATCCATCCCCAAATTCTTTTACCAGATGCTACTTCTTAGAGTATGCAAAGGAAGGTGATGGTCCACTGCTAAAATGCAGAGCCTCCAAGATGATTTTAAGATGTGAATTCCAAGCCTAATTTGTACCAAATCAAATGGAATTTCAGGGAGGCTGCTTTCAGTTCAATATAAGCAGTCAGATTTTCCAGAGTAAGAGAGTGGGATTCAAATAGTGAAACAACCTCTTGTCACCCAGACTCACACAGAAGCCAGGGTATTGTTTGGGGCAGAATGGCAACTTGCTTTCCAAACATCATTTAAAAAAATTTTTTTAAATTATGTTATGTTAGTCACCATACAGTCCATCATTAGTTTTTGATGTAGTGTTCCATGATTCATTGCATATAACACCCAGTGCTTCGTACAATACATGCCCTCCTTAATACCCACCACAGGGCTCACCCCTCCACCTCCACCCCTCCCCTCTAAAACCCTGTTTGTTTTCCAGAGTACATAGTCTTTCATGGTTTGTCTTCCCCTCTGATTTCCACCCCCTTCATTTCCCCCTTCCTTCTCCTACTGTCTTCCATGCTATTCCTTGTGTTCCACAAGTAAGTGAAACCATATGACAATTGTTTTTCTCTGTTTGACTTATTTCACTTAGCATAATCTCCTTTAGTTCCATCCATGTTGAAGAAAATGTTGGGCATTTATCCTTTGGCTGAATGATGGCTGAATAATATTCCACTGTATATATGGACCACATCTTTTTTATCCATTCATCTGTCAAAGGGCACCTTGGCTCCTCCTACAGTTTGACTACCATGGACATTGCTGCAATGAACATTGGGGTGCATATGGCCCTTCTTTTCACTACATTTGTATCTTTGAGGTAAATACCCACTAGTGCAATTGCTGGGTCATAGAGTAATCTCTATTTTTAACTTTTTGGGGAACCTCCACACTGTTTTCCAAAGTGGCTGTACCAACATGCATTCCCATCAACAGTGTAAGAGGGTTCCCCTTTCTCCACAACCTCTCCAACATTTGTTATTTCTTACCTTGTCAATTTTTACCATTCTAACTGATGTAAGATGGTATCTCAGTGTGTTTTTTTTGTTTTTATTTTATTTTACTTTATTTTACTTTATTTATTTTATTAATTTAATTTAATTTTATTTTATTTCAGTGTTCCAAGACTCATTGTGGTTTTGATTTGAATTGCCCTGATGGCTAATGATGTTGAACATTTTTTCATGTGTCTGTTAGCTATTTGTATGTCTTCTTTGGAGAAGTGTCTGTTCATGTCTTCTGCCCATTTTTTGACTCTATTATTTGGTTTTTGGTTGTTGAGTTTGAGGAGTTCTTCATAGATCTTGGATATCAGCCCTTTGTCTGTAGTGTCATTTGCAAATATCCTCTACCATTCCATGGGTTGCCTCTTTGTTTTGTTGACTGTTTCCTTTGCTGTGCAGAAGCTTTTTATCTTGATGAAGTCCCAAAAGTTCATTTTCATGTTTGTTTCCCTTGCCTTTGGAGACGTGTGTTGAAAGAAGTTCCTGTGGCCAATGTCGAAGAGGTTTTGATGGATTCCTATCTCATGTTGAGTTTTTTCATCCATTTTGAGTTTATATTTGTATTCAAACATCATTTTTATCCAAACATTGTGAGGATCTCTTTGGCTCTCCTGTTTCTTTTTAAGAATAATCATTCAGGGGCACCTGGGTGGCTCAGTTGGTTAAGCAACTGCCTTCGGCTCAGGTCATGATCCCGGAGACCCGGGATTGAGCCCCACATCGGGCTCCCTGCTCGGCGGGAGGCCTGCTTCTCCCTCTCTCACTCACCTCTCTCACTTGTGTTCCCTCTCTCGCTGTGTTTCTCTCTGTCAAATAAATAAATAAAAATCTTTAAAAAAAAAAGAATAATTATTCAGTCAACATTCAGTAGAATTTATTGAGCAACTCTAAAGATTCTGGGATTGTGTCACAGGCTTAGTGTACAAAGATGAACAAGACACTGTTCCTGTCACAAAATAGGCCAGCATGTCAGCAAGCAACCTAGCCTTTGGAAGTCCCTTGCTGGCAATGTCTCAAAATTCTCCTCCACATCAAACAAGTAAGAACAGAGTTGGGTGTCAGGATGAAAAAAAATTTTGTTTTCTGTTGTGTGAGAACAATTCCTTTAAGGAAAGATGACATCTGCAAAGTTTTAAGTTAAGATGTATCAGTAATATGGGCCTCCTCATTTGTTTTTTTTGGAAAAGCATTTCAGAGGACAAATGTGTTTGTTTGATAAGGATTTGGTAGGGGATATCTCTGGTTACTTAGGAATTGCATCATGTGTAATTGAATCCTATTTAAGAGTGTGCCATCCCTCTAGTTTAAAGCCATTTTTCAAAAGAACTTAATTGAAGCTAGTCTATGAAAGAACATGGAACAGATGATTTATGTAAAGGAGAAGACTATGGAACCATACATTATATTTCTTAGCCTCACATCAAACTAATTTGTCTATTTATGATTTTTTCCCCCAGAGAGCAATGATTTTGTTGTTTTTTCCATAAAATACATTCTGTCACTGATGAGTTGGCTACAGATTCTTTCTCTAAATAGAGTGTTCCTTGAATATGATATTACCCATTCACACATCTGGTGTTTTCAGGATATTTCTGGAGGCAGAGTTGCTCCGAAACTTCCTACGCTAAGGAATAGGGCACAGTGAAGTGTTTCCAGCATCACTGTCTCCTGGGGGAAGCTGTCTTTTGGGTGATCGTGGGTGATTAGATGATGGAAAGCAAAACACTTTTGCTGGCCTGGAACTGGGCCCCAAGGAACTGTGCTGCTGGCCCTCACCATGGAGCTAGGAGAGCCTCTGTCAGGGAGTAGAAACCAGCTTCTTTTAGAGCTCAGGAAAAGCCTCATAAAGATGTTTTGGAACACTGGAACTTACATTTTTAACAAATTGATGATAAATATTAGCACTCCTTGTCAATGCCAGATGCCAGGTATTGGGATCCTGGGTAACTTTATTAAGGGCCATCACTCAGGACTTCCTACAGAACCGAAAGAGCAGTGGAACATCACTCATTGCTGGGGGACCCCTCATCCAGCCAGTGCTGAACAACCAGGGGCCTCTGTGCGACCTCTGCCAAGCCCCGTGACACTGATTTCCCTCTTCTCCCATGTAACTGCGGCTTGGGAAGGAACTAGGAGTTGGATTCAGCTTCCAGATGGAATATTTGTAAAATAGCCAATCCATTCAATTTTACCAAATGCAGCAATTTAGATTATAATATACCATTAAAATAAATCTGCATAGGAAGCAAATGTGGTGTTATGAATTTATGTCAGTTATTGTTCTAGAGATAATAGTATTATCTATCAACTTGATACATACCTTACTCAATAGATCAACAATAGAATTTAGAGGAGAGTGCCCAGGATTTCTCTTGTGGCTCTTTATTATGCTAAATCAGAAAGGAGTGTTGAGGGTACTAGGATGGCATAACAGTCTGTTTGTCCACGCACATCCTTTAACATAGAGTAAGAGGAAATTGAAAGAACAATGTGAATTCTTAGGGTGGGCCCCTACATAATAATAGATCCAGGAGAGGAGGATAAAGATGGGGTTTCCTCTAGAGGAGTCCCTGCCAGTGTACAACTGAATTTTAGTCTGATTTGAGGCCAGAGTCTTAAGGAGCTTATCCCCAAAGAAGAAATTATCCTCTTCATGGTAGATTCTTGAAATTCTGGTGTTTATGAGCTCTTGCTGGGGAATTTAGAGGTCTAGGTTTACTCAAGCTGGGATTCTGATTGTCAGCTAAGTATTTATGTAACTACAATGAGCTCCATTCCCTTATCTTCCAAAAAAAAAAAAAAAAAAAAAAAAGAAAGAAAGAAAGAAAGAAAGAAAGAAAAGAACATTGAATTGGATGCTTTATTAGATCCTTTCTTTATCCAAAGTTTACCTTATATTCACCTTTTTTTGAATATTTTATTTATTTATTTGATAGAGAGAAACACAGCTAGAGAGGGAACACAAGCAGGGAGAGAGAGAGAGAGAGAGAGAGAGAGAGAGAGAGAGAGAGAGAAAAGCAGGCTTCCCACCAAGCAGGGATCCCGATGCAGGGTTTGATCCTGTAACATTACCTGAGCTGGAGGCAGATACTTAACGACTGAGCCACCCAGGCGCCCCCTTATATTCACTTTCAATGTGGATTCATTTTTTTCTTTGACTCACTTCCTTAGTAGATACTAAGAATACATACTTAATGTTTCAAGCACTATGATAGATAGATAGGTTGAGGGATGTGCCTGCAGTGGTAAATAGCAGAGTTTGGTTTCCAAAGAGCCCAATATAGAGTATCCGCATTGCTAGTATGTAGGGGATGATAAATGATTCAGATAAATTAGTAGCAAGTACACAGAGTAATACATGATTATCTATGAGAAGCATAGAGTGCTTGGAAATGCAAAGGAGGGATACCTCACCTAGTCTTCAGAGCAGAGGAAGACAGATTCTGGAAGGAGGAATGGACATTTAATTTTAGCCCTGCAAGAGTTCTGCCGAGCAAGAGGATGAATGGTTGGAGCTGCAACATGGGTCATATCCAGGGGAAAGGGTTTGCATGAGAATTGAGAGAGGGAGTGAGTGATATTCTTACGGGTTTGGAGGAAGATCTGCACGAAATAGAGCATACAGACAGGAAGGGAGGAAATGGCAGGAGACAGCTGGGAACTAGGGTGAGTGCAAGTCCTGAAGTGCATTGTACTTTGCACCTTGGGGTTTGATGTTATTCTGAAGATTGGCAGAGAAATGGGGACTTGTGAAGCAGGAGAGTGGAGCTCTCGGCACTTTTCTTTAGAAGGATCTTTGGCTACTCTGTGTAGATGGCATGGGGATGGGGAAGGTCCTTGGAAGGCCAGACTGAAGGGGAAAACTAGAGAAGATGCTTCCATTACTTGACAGGGCCACCAGCTGCGTAATTGGTGTTTTCCAGGCTGGTGGACATGGATCCTGAGGCTATTGAGCCAGGAATGAATGATGAGAGGGTAGCAGATGCTGCTGTGTAAACCTGGGCCCCTCCTGAGGGTGCCTCAGCAGGCAAGAGAGGAGCTGCTCGCTGCCTCTTCTAACCTGGGTGCTAACTGAGGCGTGTCTCCTGTCCAGATTGGGGCTGGCATTTGCAGCCTCACCAGGAGTGGAGAGAGAAGAGCCAACTCCCTTGCAGGCTGTTGGGAAGGAGCTAAGGCTCCACAGGACACCATCAGTCAGGATTTGCTCATTGCCTGGCAGAGTTGTCCAAACAGACCCATATGCACCATAATTCCTGTCCATGCCTTTGCATGATCTTGCCACACTCAGCTTTTATTTTGTTGATTCATGTAGTACTTGGACTTCCCAAAGAATAGGCAATCTCCTTCTTTGTTGGAGCGGACATCTTGGTCATGCTTGCAAAGGGCTTCAGGGGCCTGGACTAAGGGCCTGCGACATACCCAGAGAGAGCAGACTTACAATGGAAATCAGGCTTGACTGCATGTCTCAGGGCCCTCCTGAGTCCCAGTAGACAGAAGTGCACAGGTGTGAGAACACTAATATTTGACAGCTGTGTTATATCCCATTCATACCACATGGAGAGCAGCAAGTCTGGTAAGGTGGGCTGGGGATAAGGATGGCCCGTGTCTCTCCCCAGAGCTATTAGTGGTTGTATCTCTCTTCCCATGCTTCTGGGCCTGAGGCATAACTATTGGGTGTCAGTCCTTAATGAGCCTGTGCAAGACTTAAGGATGGCATATGCTTTCTGAAGGGACTCTGTGAATGTGTTATCTTAGATTGCATTTTGTCTGTCACCATTACCTGTAACCAACCACATGTTTAACTCCCTCAGTAGGCTGTAATTCCTTGAGAAAAGCAAATGCTTTTATCCCTCCTGGTTTTCCTGGAAGCAATAAGCAGGGTGCCTTGCATTTAGGACGTACCCAGTAAATGCTTCTTGGAGTGCCAGAGACTATGTGCTATAGGGTTAGGTTTGCTCACTGAAGTTTTAAGAGTCAATAGGGAAGGGAGGTCCTGTAGTCAGGGTATGCTGCCATCATTGGCCATTTGCTTTAAAGTACTGGATTCTAACCTTTGATGGCCTCCTAAGATTGATGAGACTCCAGACAAAGAACAATTTCTGAGGGGCTTAAAGCACACACCCATGGGCAAGTCCATGAAAATCATGGTTTCATGTGCTCACAGTGGCCTTGGGGACTATTTACTACTGATCATTAGTTGTCATGTCACAGTACGTTCCCCACCCCACATACCAGGCCTCAGGATCAGGCCCTGTGCTCAGTGCTTTACATCTAGCATCTCTGCTAATTCTTGCCACAAATTATGAGGGTAATACTGCTATTTTTGATATGTGGATACCTATGCCCAGTGGAGATTATAGCTTTTGTTCAAGCTTAAGTCATGTTGAAGCTGGGCCTCGGATCTAGATCTGCTTGCCTCCAAAGTATTTCTCCTTTCATTACATAGCTTCACTGGTTGTATTAGTAGGATGGGGTCCTGGGAAGTGGGCTAGCATCACTGGAAGCTTCACTGACCCTGGAGAACCAAGGATAGACATGTGTGTGGGAATGCCATAGCAAGTAGAAGACTACCACAGACTCCAGACTCCCTCTTCCTAGTTCTGGAATAATACAGGTGGTCACCATAACTTCTCTGTATGCCCAGTTATGATCTAGAATGGAAGGAAGCGATGTGGTTGTAACTGAGGGGCCATTCTGAGGTGCGACAGTAGAAAATAATTGTGTGTGTGTGTGTGTGTGTGTGTGTGTGTGTGTGTGTGTGTGTGTGTTGTAGAGATAGAAATAGCAACCTTAGAGTTTGGTGAGTTTGTGTGGACTCTGAGTAAGGTGACCTGAGCAGGTAATATCTTATCTCTATGAAAGAGTCACACTTTAGGGTGAGTGAACTACAATTTATGGAGCAGAGAGGCTCTTTCCCCTATGGAGTTTACCCAGATTAAGGGGCTGAAGGGGAGAAGCAGCAAGGAAGAGGAATGTAGAGAAGTCAGGATGTCTAGAAACAGCAAGGAATAAAACAATCAAAGAGCCATTGAGTATTTGTGTTGTTGAAATAGTCTGTGTTTCAGCTTCTGAGTCCTTATGATAGGTAGAATCATTCCTTCCTCTTAGGGCATTGGGTACAGGAAAAGGCAATATTCTCAAATGCACTGAAAGTTTGGCAGAATCGTATAAACTCAAAATGTTATTACTGTAATATAGCAATTTTTGCTTTGCTTTGTGAATAATGTTGATATTTTCTTGTGACACAGGTAAGAAGTTGAGACACAATTTTCCCAAAATTCTAAAGTTTTTGTTGGAAAAATAAAAGATGCTTTTCATTGTCACACTTACGATTCTAGTGAAATTTCTCCTCCAGCCCCCAAATTCCCTGTTGACTATGTTTTAGAAGATGAGGGTAGAATTATAGAACTGAACATATAGCTTTGATTTATCTGTTTATATTATTTTTTTCTCAATGGGAGGGAGAGCACATCTCTGTTTAAACAGAATTTGGAAAACAAACCCCCAGTCTAATTAAAGGCAATTTCCCTTTTGTTGTTGTTAGACATCACTTCTTAGAAATCTTTGCCATTGGCAGAAGAAATGGTTGACATTCTCTTGGTAATATACCAGTGGCCCGGAATTAGCTATTTCTATCTGCATCACAAGCAGGTAGTAGTCCCTTTCATGGTGGTAGGCTTAATTCATCCAGGGAGGCTGTAAGTGGTCACTCTCAGGTATGGCTCTGACATGATCAAGTCAGCATGGAAGGGGAAAAAAAACAAAGAAGATACATTGCAGTCATGCAGCACAAAAAATGATTTTACCCTACCTGGCTTCTCTACTCTTCCCTCTAACAAAACAAGTGTGGTGAGAATTGATCTGTTTATAGAGAGACAACGTTAGACTATAATGACCCATTCCTGGCTCACCACATACCCTCGACTCACTAATCCATTTCAGCCTTCTCTCTCTTTTGTTGGAAAAGCTCTCAATAGCACTACTGACTGAAACAACTCGAATTAGTAAGTTGGGTTTTGAGGTTCTATTATTTGGTTGGTATCTGCATAATTCATTTAACGGAGTTAATTTAAAGAAAATTGCACAAGAGCTAAACTCCCCAAACAAATAAATGTGAATCATACTTTGTGATTGCATTTTGGGTGCATTTTTCAAATGGCATTTCCTATCTTGAAGTCCCTTTCAGAATAAATAAAATCCATCATTCTGAATGGCAGTAGTTAGAGTAACCAGAACTTTTTGGATTAGTTCTTACAGGGAAATGTCCATCTGTGGCCTGGGTTTGGAATCTTCATTTGGTCTTTTTCTATAGAATCTGGTAATTGGCATGCCTCATACATAGGTTTTAGGGGTAGAAAATCTGTGCTCCTGAGATGTGAACTCTTGAAGTCCTGCTCAGAGAACACTATGGGTACTTCCTAACCATTCTCTTACAATCATTGAATGATTCTGAGCTCAGAAGTTGGTACATAGGAATGGTATGAATGTGAACTTTGGGTTTATGCTGCTTAAAATTCAGTGGGAGCCTGTGGACAAGAATGCATCTCTGATATCAACAAAATAAAACAACTCTTTGATTCAAAGGATACCATCAAGGAAGTGAAAGGACACCCCCACAGAAGGGGAGAAAAGCTTTGCAAATCATACCTCTGATACCAGGCTTGTATCTAGAATGTATAAGGAATTATTGCAACTTGATAATAAAAAGATGACTCAATTGCAAAATGGAGAAAGGATCTGAATAGACATTTCTCCAAAGAAGATATACAGATGTCCACTAAGCACAAGAAATGTTCAGCATCAGTAGCCAGCAAGGAAATGCAAGTGAAAACGAAGTGAGATAATACTTGACACTCACTAAGACGACTTTAGTCAAAAAGATAGTAAGTGTTGATGAAGAAGTAGAGAAATAAGAACCCTCATATATTGCTAGTAGATATGCAAAATTATGTAACGGCTTTGGAAAACAGTCTGGCAGGTCTTCAAATGGCAAAAAAGAGAGATAAAAAAAAATCGGTTGGAAATCTTGAAGGGAGAAAAAGACAGACATGATATGTGAAATTCCCGATGTTCAAACTTCTGATTTGACCAAGCACAGTTATATCCTAGAATGGGGTGAGTTGGTGCAGAGGAACTGTCTTTCAATGCTTTCTGCTTTTGTAACCAAGGCGCAAATTTTGTGGGAAGTCTGGGAGTTAAATTATCCCAGGAATGGCCAAAGCACGTAGTGCACAAACTGGGAACTGCAAAGGAAGGAAAAACAAGCAGAGAGGAAAGACCCATTTCTGAAGTGCAAGAAGCCTTTGAATCTGATGTTTTTATGACACCCCATTCCAAAGCCTGATGGTGACTTGTTGCAAGCCTGTTTATCTGTTGATGCGAGATAAAGAATCAAAGCTCTGCCCACGGCTACTTTCCTTAAAACTACAACTTACTAGAAGTTTTTGTGTCGCCTGCCTCCATAGTGTGTTTGGGACAGAAATTGTTAAAAAGAAAATACAACAGAGAGTCTATTGGCCCGGGGAAACATTGGAAATTGTCCAGGCATCCTGAGGAGCATACACAAAAGTGATGTTGAAAGCAAGGCTTCATTTTGAAAGAAAACCCTTAAGGGAACACGTTTTCAAATTCTTTTACAAGTCTTTGTTTGGCACATGAAAGTGAAATGACCAGAGGGAAGACTGAAGAAGTTAGACATAGTTGAAGTCTAGACTTGAGGGCAGTTCCCTGTTTGCTGTTCTTCCTTATTGTCTTCCTGGTTGGATCAGCTCTCCTGTTTCTATGATTACTGGAGTGGTTGATGAGTGAGAGAAAAGAACCTCAGAAGAAATGGCGTAAAATCCCTCTCAGTGAATTGGATTTAAATAGCACCCAGGTGGCTGGCAAAGAAAAAAAAACCCAAAAGCACAATGAATCAGACACCTGCTCTAGTTGAGAAGCCCAGTTCATGCTGCATATTAAGCAAAGGAGTCGGGATTATTGGAATTTTTGCCTTCCTACCCTTTCTCTTTATTTGGTACAAGGGTGTGTTTGAAAAGCTTCATTAAAAAATATAAAAAGTACTGGGGGAGACAGAAACAGAAGTCCTTCAGAGCCAAAGCTCATAGCTTCTTGCCGTATGCTTTCCTAATATGGCTTATCTGTGCTGTGTGCTTGTAGGCATATTGTTTTATTAATTGGTGTTGGCTTTTCTGCATGCTAATCAGTGGATACAGGCAGATATCGATGTTAATTAGTGTTCTGTTAAAAACACAAAACAAAAACAAAAACCCTTCTCACAGGGTATGTGCATTTGTAGTTAAATTGGCCCACTTGGGCTGACCTCTAATGACATTAACAGACAATTTAGATTAGCATAATACCCTTTGTAGTGTAGATATTTCTACAAAGGAATTTACACCAGGACTATAGAAAAGACAAGTGGCCTATAAATATTTTCTATGCTTGTTGAAATAGTTGTTCACAGGTTGTGCTTTTAGTCTTTGGGAATGGACAATAGGGGTGATTCCACTGTATCTCATTTCAGTGAGACACAGAGAAACAGGTAGATACCTGTACTCCAAGATCACATTGTCATACCCATCTTAAGCCTCTGGTATACCTAGCACCTGCTGAAGGAGAGTTGTTTCTGCAGTGGGATCTAAAGAACGTGAATTCCAGACATTGGCACTTTGATCTTGGACACATCCCTTGATCTCTTTTGAACTTTGGTTCCCTTTCGGAAGCAAGAAGAATGGGCCAGCTGAACCCTTGCATCCTTTCTCTCTCTGAGTTCACTGTTCTATGATTTATATGTTACTGCCTCAGGACTACAATTCTTAGAACAGGTTAGGCCTAATCACATAAATTAAAATTTAGATGAGGTAAAGCATATGTCAGAGAGGGAACACAAGCAGGGGGAGTGAGAGAGGGAGAAGCAGGCTTCCCACTGAGCAGGACTAGATCCAGGGACTCCAGGATCATAACTCGAGCCGAAGGCAGACACTTAACGACTGAGCCACTCAGGCGCCCCTGTTTTCTTTACTAAAAAAGGAATCTATGTTTGCATATGCATAGATATATATAAACACCAATACACAACACATTAACAGCCTTCTTAATTAGGGATTGAACTGAACTTTGCAGTTAAATTTTCTCTGCGTTAGCCCAATTATTTGTGACTCTTATAAATTTCACCAGCATGCAAACCAGTAGCCCACCAAAGTCAACTACTATCAGTCCCTTTCTCAATTAACAACTGATTATTGTGTATCCAGTATGTGTTCACATTGTGCTAGGAACTCTAGGGCAATTGAAGAAATTTAAAGCTTAGTCCAATTAAGAACAAATCATCGCTACATTCTTTGATATTAATTGAATACATAATAGGGATTTAAGAAGGAGGGAAAAGTAGAAAGTGGTTCTGTTTTAGAGGAAACACCATTGGGTTTGTGGTTCATGAGTTGAACTATGAACATTGAGTGGGGTATGGGCATTCTAGTAGGAGGATGGAAGACATAAACATGAACAAATGAATGGAGATGGTATAAATCATGTGAGCTAGCTATGTTGCTGTGGGACACCACTGTGAAGGTATTTTGACTTGAGGGTGTGACCAAAACAGACAAGGTGTTTTGAAGAAATCATCAGGAAGTGTGCAGAATGAATGCTCATGCCCTGAGATTACTTCCTCTATAGAAGATTCCATATGTTCCCAGATGGAATGAAAGTGTCCACTTCATGCTCTTTTTCCATTTCTTTTTATTTTTATTTCTTTTTAATTTTTCAAATTTGTAATTTTAATTTTTTTGAAAGAATGATTTTTTAAAATATAAATTCAATTAATTAACATACAATGTAGTATTAGTTTCAGAGAAAAAGGTCATTGATTTATCAGTCTTATATAATACCTCGTGCTCATGTATCACGTGCCCTCCTTAATGTCTATGACCCCGTTACCCCATTCTGCCACTGCCCTCCCCTCCAGCAAACCTCAGTTTGTTTCCTATGATTAAGATTCTCCTGGTTTGTCTCTCTCTGTGATGTCATCTTTTTATTTTTCCCTCTTCTCTCTGATCCTTGTTTTGTTTCTTAAATTCCTCATATGAGTGAGATCATATGATAATTGTCTTTCTCTGGTTGACTTATTTCACTTTACATAATATCCTCTAGTTCCATTCACATCCTTGCAAGTGGCAAGATTTCATTTTTTTGATGGCTGAGTAATATTCCGTTGTGTATATTTACCACATCTTTTTTATCTATTCATCTGTCGATAAACATCTGGGCTCTTTCTCTAGTTTGGCTATTGTGGATATTGCTGCTATGAACATTGGGGTGCAGGTGGCTCCTCAGATCACTAGATTTGAATCTTTGGGGGCTAAATACCTAGTAGTGCAATTTCTGGATTGTAGGGTAGCTCCATTTTTAACTTCTTGAGGAACCTCCATACAGCTTTCCAGAGTGGCTGCACCAGCTTGCATTCCCACCAACAGTGTAAGAGGGTCCCTCTTCCTCCACATATTCTCCAATATTTGTTGTTTCTTGCCTTGTCCATTTTTGCCATTCTAACTTGTGTAAGGTCAGTGTAGTTTTGACTTGTATTTCCCTGATGCTGAGCAAGTTGAGCATTTTTTTATGTGTCTGTTAGCATGTGTATGTCTTCTTTGGAGAAATGTCTATTCATGTCTTCTGGCCATTTCTTGATTGGATTATTCTTTGGGTGTTGAGTTTGATAGGTTCTTTATAGATTTTGAATACTAGCCTTTTATCTGATTTGTCATTTGCAAATACCTTCTCCCATTCTATTTGTTGTCTTTGGGCTTTCTTTGCTGTGCTAAAGCTTTTTACCTTGATGAAGTCCCAATAGTTCATTTTTGTTTTTGTTTCCCTTGCCTCTGGAGACATGTGCAGCAGGTTGTTGCTGTGACCAAAGGACAGAGGTTGCTACCTGTGTTCCCCTCAAGGATTTTGATGGATTCCTGTCTCACATTGAGGTCTTTCATCCATTTTGAGTCTGTTTTTGTGTATGGCATAAGGAATTGGTCCAGTTTCATTCTTCTGCATGTGGATGTCCAGTTTTTCCAACACCATTTGTTGAAAAGACACTCCTTTTCCTTTGGATATTCTTTTCTGCTTTGTTGAAGATTAGTTAACCATAGAGTTGAGGGTCCATTTCTGGGCTCTCTATTCTATTCCATTGAGCTATGTGTCTGTTTTTGTGCTACTACCATACTATCTGGATAATTACAGCTTTGGAATACAGCTTGAAGTCCATAAATATGATGCCACCAGCTTTGACTTTATTTTTCAAAATTCCTTTGGCTATTCAGGGTCTTTTCTGGTTCCATACAAATTTTAGGATTGTTTGTTCCAGCTCTGTAAAAAAAGTTGATGGTATTTTGATAAGGATTGCTTTGAATGTATAGATTGCTCTAGGTGGCCTAGACATTTTAACAATATTTGTTCTTCCAGCCTGTAAGCATGGAATATTTTCCCATTTCTTTGTGTCTTCCTTAGTTTCTTTCATGAGTGTTGTATAGTTTTCTAAGTAAAGATCCATTGCCCCTTTGATTAGGTTTATTCCTAGGTATTTTATGTTTTTTGGCACAATTATAAGTGGGTTTGACTCCTTAATTTCTCTTTATTCTGTCTCATTGTCACTATATAGAAATACAACTGATTTCTGTGCATTGATTATATATTCTGCCACTTTGCTGAATTCCTGTATGAGTTCTAGCAGTTTTGGGTTGGTGTTTTTTGGGTTTTCCATAGAGAGTATTTTGTCATCTATGAAAACTGAGGGTTTGACTTCTTCTTTTCCAGTTCAGATGCCTTTTATTTCTTTTTGTTGTCTGATTGCTGAGGCTAGGACTTCTAGTAGCATGATCAACAACAGTGGTGAGAGTGAGTATCCCTGCTGTGTTCCTGAATTTAGGGGAAAAGCTCTCAGTTTTTCCCTAATGAGAATGATATTCACAGTGGGCTTTTCATTGATGACTTTTATGGTATTGAGTTATGTACCCTCTATCCCTACACTGTGAAGAATTTTAATCAAGAAAAGATGTTGTACTTTGCCAAATACTTTTTCTGCATTTATTGAGAGGATCATATGGTTCTTGTCCTTTCTTTTAATAATGTACTGTATCACACTGATTTGTGGATGTTGAACCTACCTTGCAGCCCAGGAATAAATCCCACTTTGTGGTGGTGAATAATCCTTTTACTGTACTGTTGGATCCTATTGGCTAGTATCTTGGTGAGAATTTTTGCATCCATGTTCATCAAGGATATTGGTCTATAATTCTCCGTTTTGGTGGGATCTTTGTATGGTTTTGGGATCAAGGTAATGCTGGCTTTATAGAAAGAGTTTGGAAGTTTTACTTCCATTTCTATTTTTTTTGAAACAGCTGAAGAAGAACATGTTTTAACTTTTCTTTAAATGTTTGGTAGAATTCACCTTGGAAGTTATTCAGCCCCAGACTCTTCTCTTTTGGACCATTTTTGATTATTGCTTCAGTTTCCTTTGTGGTTACAGATCTGTTCAGGTTTTCTATTTCTCCCTTTTTCGGTTTTGGTAGTTTATAAATTTCCAGGAATGCATCCATTTCTTTCAGATTGCTTAATTTGTTGGCGTAGAGTCGCTCATAGTATATTCTTAAGACTCTTTTGTATTTCCTTGGTGTCATATCTCTCCTCTTTCATTCATGATTTTATTTATTTGGGTCCTCTCTATCTCTCTTTCTTTTTTTGGATAAGTCTGGCTAGTGGTCTATCAATCAATCAATCTTATTAATTCTTTTAAAGAACCAGTTTCTGGTCTTGTTGATCTATTCTACTGTTCTTTTGGTTTTTATTTCATTGCTTTCTGCTCTAATCTTTATTAATTCTCTTCTCCTGCTGGGTTTAGGCTTTATTTGCTATTCTTTCTCCAGCTCCTTTAGGTGTAAGTTTGGTTGTATATCTGAGACCTTTCTTGTTTCTTGAAAAAGGCTTGTGTTGCCATATGTTTCCCCCTTTAGGACTGCCTTTGCTGTATCCCAAAGTCTTTAAAAAGTTGTGTTTTAATTTTCATTTCTTTCCAAGAATTTTTTAATTATTTTTTGATTTCCTCATTGACCCATTTTTAAAATGGGATTCATTTTTTAATACCTTCATATATTTGAGTTCTTTCCAAATTTCCTTTTGTGATTGAGTTCAAGTTTCAAAGCATTGCAGTTTGAAAATATGCAGGGAATGATCCCAATATTTTGGTACCAGTTGAGATCTGATTTGTGACCTAGCATGTGATCTATCCTGGAAATGTTCCATGTGCATTTGAGAAGAATGTGTATTTTGTTCCTTTAGGATGGAATGCTCTGAATATATTTGTGAAGTCCATCTGGTCCAGTGTGTCACTCAAGGCCCTTGCCTCCTGGTTGAGGTTCTGCTTAGATGATCTGTTCATTGCAGTGAGGGGGTTGTTAAAGTCCCCTACTGTTACTGTATTATTATCAATATGTTTCTTTAATTTTGTTACTAATTGGTTAATATAATTGGCTTCTGTGTTAGGGGCATAAATATTTATAATTGTTAGATCTTCTTGTTGGATAAAACCTTTAATTATGATATAGTGTCCTTCCTCATCTCTTATTACAGTCTTTGTATGGATCCGATAGACAAGGAAGGCCTAATTGTTATTAAATTTGCCTGGAACCCTCTGTGTAACCAAAGGACACTCTCCAAGGGAAATGGCTAGCATGTCCCAGCTTGGTTCATGTCATTCTTTGCACCCCAGCTCCCTCAAGCTTTACTATCTCATCTAAGGATGGAATGGTGGTAGTGGTGAACATGGGTGACAGGGCCAGGAAGAAAAGGAAGCTATGTCTGTGTAGAAACACTGTAAAGATCATAGCCCCACAACAGACCAAGCAGAAGACTAGTGAGGTTTAATTAGAAAATTATGAAACACTGCACCTTTTCTACACTTTACCACCACATCAGTGGGGACCCAGGATAACAATTGGTTATAGCTGAAAGAGCTTCAAGACACAGACTCTTTATGGGGAGGAGAATACTCAGGGAAGCAAATATCAGGGGTGAATTGGGGGAGACATAACAAGGACACTGGCAGACTTTGAAGCTCTGGTACCTATAGCTACAGCAAACATTAAATATAGCCCAATTCCTAGCCGATTGACATAAATACTCATGTGAAGACCATATACCTCAGTTCCTTTTACCTGATACATGTGAAATTTTCAACAGACCACTATAAGGCCTGAGATAAAGCAAGAAAAAAGCGATCTAAAGAGACAAAGCAATCCTCAGAACCAGAGGCAGATATAACACACAATACTGGGATTATCAAATGGGGACTTTAAAATAACTGATTGTAATGTTAGGAGCTCTAATGGGAAAAGCAGACAACATGCAAAAATGGTGAGTAATGTAGAAATATGGATGGAAACCCTAAGAAAGTATCAAGAGGAAATACTAGGAAACATAGATGAAAAGTGTCTTTGATGAGATCATCCATGGGCTCAACATGGCCAAGGAAGGAATCAGTGTGCTTGTAGATAGGGCAATAGAAACTTTCCAAACTGAAATGCAAAGAGAAAAGTGAAAAATAAGAATAGAATATCCACAAACTATGGGAGAACTTCAAAAGATGCAATATGAGTAACCAGAATAAGAGCAGGAGAAAAAAGAAAGGAGAAAAAGAAATATCTAAGCAATACGACTGTGAGCTTCCCAAATTAATGACAGATATCAAATCACAAACCCAGGGAACTCAGAGAACACTAAGCAGAATATATACCAAAACAAAACAAAACAAAACAAAAAAACCCTCCACCAACCCCCCTCAAACAACCCCTACATCATGCCATATTATATTAAAATTACAGAAAGCCCAAAACAAAGAGGAATTTTTTTTTACCAGAGTTAAAAAACAAAAACAAAAACAAATAAAGAGTACACTAATCTTGATGAGTACTGAGTAATGTATAGAATTGTTAAATCACTTATATTGTATACCTGAAACTAAGATAACACTGTGTATTATTTTTTAAAATTTATTTATTTATTTTTTTTATTTTTATTTTTTTACTTTAAATTTATTTTATTTTTTCAGTGTTCCAAGATTCCTTGTTTATGCCCCACACCCATGCAATATGTGCCCTCAATACCCACCACCAGGCTCTCCCAATTCCCTTCACCCCCTTCCCTCCAAGTCCCTCAGTTTGTTCCTGTCCAAAGTCTTTCATGTTTTGTTTCTCCTGAGATCATGATCTGAGCTGAAGGCAGACACTTAACTGACTGAGCCACTTAGGTGCCCCAACACTGTATGTTAGTTATACTGGAATTAAAATAGAAAATAAAAAACAAACAAACAAACAAAAGACAACCCCCCTAAAAAAAAAAAAACCCTTTACTTAGAGGAACAAGGATTAAAAAACCATGAAAAGAAGAAGAAAACACAGTGAAATATTTTAAGTATTGAGAGAAAAATTCCCACCAACCCAGAATTCTATAGCTAGCCAAATTATCCTTCAAACTTGAAAGAAGAAATAGATTTTCTCAGACATTCAAAAACTGAGGGAATTCATTGGCAGCAGATCTGCTCTACAAAAAAAATGTTGAAAGATGTTCTTCAGGGAGAAGAAAAATGGTCTAGATCAGAAACTTGGGTCTACATAAAGAAAGGAAATATATTGTGGAAGGAATAAATGGAGATAAAATAAAACATTTTCTCTAAAAGATAATGGTTTTTGGAAGTGATGGTAATAATTATTGGGTGATTATAACATTGGTAAATGAACTGAAGTCAGCTGTGTCCCAGGAATAGAAGGAAAAGAGTGGGAACATTCAATTCTATGGAGCTGCACCACATGTTAAGTAGTATGTGGCCATGTGAAGGTGGACTTAGTTAAAAATGCATCTTGCAAACTCTGTGGCAATCAATAAAATTTTTATGAAAGGGAGTAATTGATACACTAAGAGCAGAGATAAAATGGAATCATGTGAATGTTCTACATTAAAACCAGAGAAGACCAAAGAAAAGAGAGAGAGAGAGAGAGAGAGAGAGAGAGAGAGAGAGAGAGAGAAAGGAGGCAGTCAGTACATAAGGAATAAATGTAGTGACTAGAAAACAGTTGCAAACATGATATATGTCAACCTGACTTTATCAGTAGTCACTTTAAATGTGAATGGTCAACATATACCAATTAAAACACAGAGACAAAGTTGAGGAGGGGGAAAAACGGCCCAACTATGTCAACTCTGTTGCCTACAAGAAATCCATTTTATTTATTTTTAGTTTGAGTATAGTTGACATACAATCTCATGATACATGAGTTTAAGAGGTACAGCATGGTGATTTGACTAGTCTATACATTATGCCATGATCACCATGAGTATAGCCACCATCTGTCCCATTACCTTGCAATTACAGTGTTATTGACTATATTCCTTATGCTTTGCTTTTTATTTTCATGACTTTCTTATTCTATAACTTGAGGCCCAGTCCCCCATCCCACTCCTCTCTGTAAAGACACAGATCAGTTAAAATCTTCTAATGGTTTTCCTTGAGAATGAAAATCTGAAAATAAAATCCACATTCCTTATTAAGGGCTACAAGTCCCTAGGGTCTTGTGTCTGTTACTCTGACTCCATTTCTACTGCTCTTCTCCTTCCTTGATCAATTTGTTCCCAAATGGAATTTTCCACTTGTACTTCTACCTCATGACATTTGTATATGCTGCTTACTCTAACTGCAATGGTTTTTTCCTCATATCTCTTATTCTTTTGCTGCCATTATAGGTAATTCTTCAAATGCTACTTTGTTAGAAAGTCTTCCATGCTTCTGTATTTAAAATCTTCACTTTCCCTCCACACCCTACTCCCCATGTCTTTTCCCTACTAAATTTCCCCCCCTTAGCTATAAACCATCTGATGTTCTTACATTTTACTTTTTGTTTGTTTCCAAACTGTCTTTATCTGCTAGAACAAAATTCCATGAGGTGGATTTTTTTTTTAATTGTTAATACTGTATCTCCAGGGCTTAGAACCATGCTTGGTAAGAGTAGGTCTTGATAAATATGTATTGTATTTTTGAAGGAAAAATAGATATATTGTCAGATGCTGTGTCCTCGGTGCCTACAACAGTGCCTAGAAGAATGAGAGCTGAAGAAAACACTTGTTGAATGAGCAAAGGTAACACCTTATTATTAGCTGAATTTTGGACTCAAACTCTGCTAAACTCCAGGGAGCAAGACTACTTCCTGTGGAGGATTCCTTTTTCTTGGGTAGTTTGGGCCTCAGAAGGGCTCAGATCAAACAGATCATTAGGCCAGCTCTATCTTTCCTGCAGTGTTCTATCATTGGTGTGCTGGAGCCAATTTGTACTGGGTCTGAAGAGACTGTTTAATTCTTAGGAATTATACAAGCTAATTGTTAAGTTTGAACTTGGCCATGATGGGAGTATTTATGGCATATATAAATACTTATATATACTCCCCATCCTCCATGGGCTTAAAGTGCTAGTCTTTTACTAGCATATCAAAGGAGGACAGGAAGGAGATGGGAGAGATTTTTTTTTTCCCTTGGTGGTTTTCAAATGGGAACATACATTTTGATTTACCTGGGTAACTCAAAATGCACACACTCACACATAAATCTCTAAATACCTGGGTTCCATTCCATTTATCTCCTGGTACAGCCAGTGGTATATTCATTGCCTATTGCTGCTATCCCAAGTTACCCTAAACATAATGGCTGAAAACAACAAAGACTTAAATTCTTCTATAGCTGTGAAGGTCAGAAGTCTAAAATTAAGGTATCTGCAGAGCTGGCACTATCAGGTGAGAATATATTTCCTTGCTTTTGAATGTTTTTCCAGCTTTGACAGGCCACCTATGCTCCTTGGCTCATGACCCTTCTTGTATCACGCCATCATCTTCCTTCTATTATCACATCTCTTACTACTGATGCTGAAAGTTCTGCTTACCTCTTATAAAGACTTCTTATGATTACATTGGGTCCACCTGGATGCCCAGGTAATCTTCTCATCTCAAGATCCTTAACATAATCATATTTGCAAAGTCCCTTTACCAAGTATGGTAACTGATTCACAGGTCTGGCAAAGTAGGACATGGTTATCTTGGGACAATTATTCAACCCACCGCAAGGGGTTTTCAGCCTTGGCTGAACATTAGAATTCCATAGGGAGCTTAAAAATTCTTATGTCCAGGTGGCATCCCAGGACAATTAAATCAGAAGTTTCTGGCCTGGGACCCAGGGATCTTATATTAAAAAGTCTTCAGGTGATTCCAGTGTACAGGTGGTGAAGGTTATAAAACACTGGGCTAGAAGTGCCAGGATGGGATCCAAGATGCATTTTTAAAAACACCCCAAAGGTGAAATCTGAAGAGTACCCTGATTTAGAACTTCTGCCTTTAAAACTGAAAGGATTTATTAATTTATGTTCTGTTGACTTATCAACCTAGGGAAACTGGAAGCTCCTTGGGTTCAGGGCCATGTTCTGCTCATATTTGTCACCACAGAACAATGTGTGATAACTCTTTGTTTAATGCATGAATATACTTTTTAAAAAAGTCATCTTGGTTATGCAATGCTTCACCTCAGCACTGTCTTCTACAAGATGCATGAGATCTTTCTATTGTCCATGAACCTGCACAAATGTGTTAGGAATGCCAAGATGGGGTAGAGGATGGCTGAGTCATTTCAGTGAGAAAGGACCATTGCTTTATCCTCATCCCCCTTGCCTGGTGGCTAACTCATTTTCTTCATGCATTTCCCCCTCTACTGTGGGCCCTTCAGTGTCTGTCTTCTCTTAGTGCATCCTATAACAAATATACTCTATTCATTCAGAGCAAAGGTCTTGTATATTCTCTAGAAATGTGTTAGAAGTTTAAAAGGATAAGCCCCCATCTAGAGGAGGTGATGCAAAGTAATCTGTGGCAAGAGGTTTTTTTCTTTTTTTTTTTCTTTTTTTTTTTTTAATTAACCTGTGGCAACCACTTTTTTAAAAGGTCTAGAAATGACCCCTATGTAGATGTCTATTATCAGGTTTTAAAGGGATGTGATTTCACTTTGGGAGACACCAAGTGCATTAGCAAGCAGAGAAAGCCAGGAAGCCAGCAGAAATTCCAGAGGGGTCAGCGACCCCCTGCTCTCACCCTTACCCACACAGCTCTGGCTGAATTGGCCAGTCACTGGTCACTGAATGTTCCAAATAAGGCCAAGTGTCCTTTTGCCTGAGAGCCTTTGGTTGAGCTGGCTGTCTTTTCCTCTCAAATGCTTTTATCTCAGATACCTGGTTAGTTAACTCCCTTGCCAAGTTCAAGCCCTCCTCCATGATGTTACCTTCACGGTACTCCTGTTCACCCTGCCCTGGTCTACTTTTCTCTTTTTTCTAGGTACTAACCACAATCTAGCAACATACATTTATGTATGTATGTATGTATGTATGTATGTATGTATGTATTTATTTTACGATTTAATTTATTTGAGAGAGAGTGACAGAGAAAGAGAGCATGACCAGGGGGAGAGGGAGAGGGAAAGGGAAAAGCAGACTCCCTGTTGAGCAAGGAGCCCAGCATGGGGCTCTATCCCAGGACCCTGGGATCATGACCGGAGCCAAAGGAAGATGCTTAACTGACCAAGCCACCATGGCACCCCAATCTAGTAACATTCAAACAGAATTATCATTTTTAAATTTGTTGCCACTTTCTAGAATGTAAGCTCTGCAAAAACAGGGATCTTAATCTGCTTTTTTCACTCATGTATGTCCAGCCCTCCACCAGTTCCTGGCACATACTTGGCACTCAGGAACTACTTGTTGAATGAATGAGTGAGTGAATGAGAGTAAAGGAATCCAACATCAAACAGAGAAACTAGGGAAACACAGAGCATGGTATGGAGGAAACAGGATGCAATGTCCAGGATCTGTGGGAAGAGAGAGCATGTAACATCCAAGCCAGCATGAGAAGAGATACAGAGAAGTCAGCTATGAGGAACGAGGTTGGGATGTCAGTGTGGTTTTGATTAAGGTTAAGAGACAGGAATTATGATCCAATGGAAGAGACTTATTACTTACTGAGGAACCCAGAAAAAGGCTAAAGATGGTAATTTAACTTGGGAATTGAAAGGGGAAGTGTATAGGTACTAATCATTTATAAGCTAAAAGTTCAGGGCTTTGGAAAGAGAATAGAGAAGACAGAAGGGCATTTAAGGAGAGTGCTGACAAGAAGTGCCTGGAAAGAATTGTGCTTATTATATTTATACCTGAGCTGTCACCAAAAATGGTAATGGCATGATTAAGTGCTTTAATTTAATCTGAGCTGTGCTGACCATACCATGTGAGTGTTAAGTACTGGGGTGCTTCAGTGGAATGTGATCTACGTGAAATTCCCTCACTTGGGCTGCCCAGCTGACTTGTGTGTGCTTGACTCCTCTGAATAATCAGTGGTTGTGGCTGGATGATGGTGCAGGAGACAATTTAGAAAGAATCGCTCTAGGGACATTGGAAACAGAGGAGAAGGCCAAAGCCAATGTAGGCAGTGGAACAGGTACACAAATACACACACAGACACACATTTTCAGGCATGCATGCACCTTCCCATAATGGCCAGTTGGGACCAGTAGAAATCATATTTTATATTACTCTTGGTTGTCTCCTGGTCCTTAGGAGAGTGGTAAGCGAGCCCTTGAAACTGATAACATTGGTGTTGGCGGATGGCTGGGGGTACAGAGGGCACTTTTTTTTTTTTTGCAAAGGGTTCCAGGAGGATGGCATTTGAAAAGCGGTAGCTATAGTTCCCTACACCACCCCATCTTGTCCTGGAAACAAGCAGGCAAATCAACCCCGGCCGGGACTATTAGGAAGTAACACCTGAGTGATCTCATAAGCCTGTTTAGACATCCATGCTGAATGTCTTACCAAGGGAAAGAATTTCTTTTATATCTGCCCACCATGACTGGATCCTAAGGAAACATGAGCAGCACTTGTCTGTTTTTCTTTTCTAGTTGAGGCTAATTGGGTATATCTGGTGAACCCAACAATTCCATCCCTGTCACAGGCTTGGGGATTGGGAGGGGGTGGAGGTTGAAAGCGTGAGAGCTGTGGGATATAGCTCCAGCTTTCTCCTTCAGTTGATTCTCTAGAGATTCCTTCTGAAATGGCTCTTACAAAAAAGCATGCGGCTGCTGACTCTACCACGCAAAGTCTTTTGAAGTTACAACACCCCTTTCTTCTTGATCTCTGAATCTCACTGATGAGCTTTTATCCTTGGCATCATCCCAATCTTGTTTGACTTTGATTGTTGACATAATGGATATGTTGTTATTTTCTGTAAACTCTACAAGTAGGTCTTAAATAACCCGATTAGCATTGAGGTTAATTAATAGGGAGGAAATTGGCTTCATGATAAAAAGGACAGATATGTATACAATGTCATTATGCATTGAAGGCTGGAAACTGAAAGAGGAAAATACAGAATGTTGGTTTTTAGGATTAATAAGACTAGGTTCTGTTTATGTACTTACTGAGAAGTGGAATACTTACCCTGATATGAAGAAAATTCTAGAAAGAGCCAAAATCCTCTTCATTAGTAAGATGCTATGGGAAGCTTTTCTTTTCTAAGTTATTTATTATTTAGTGCTTTGGGGAGATGGAATTTTAAAAGCCTGAAGACAGAACATCAAGCTCTCTGTGACTCCAGGGCATATACAAAGGGATAAAAAGAGACCAACCTAGATAATATAAGTGGATTAAACACCAAGCATATTAGCCCTCTGAGTAAGCATGGTACTGAAAAAACAGCAGAGAAAAGTTTGCTTTGTTGAAACAAAAATACATGGAACTTAAATGAATAATGTCAGTCAGGACTCAGTGGCCAAATGCAAGTCCCTTACTGTATTTTTTAGCTCTCTAAATAGCAATTAGGACAGAAAAATGATTCAGGATTCTGGATGTCATACTGATAATTCTAAACAACAAACACAGACCAGAATGCACAGAACACAGACTGGTTTGTAATTTCCTTCTTGCCCTGGCATGGAACCAAAAAGACCCATGCTCTCCCATCCTGTGTCCCACCAGGCTTGTGTTGTGAGCACTTCATATAAACAATGGACAATTTTACTAGCTGTGTTGAGTTCTGTTAAGAGCTGCCCACTAGGGGTACCTGGGTGGCTCAGTTGGTTAAGCAACTGCTTTCGGCTCAGGTCATGATCCTGGAGACCCGGAATCAAGCCCCTTCCAAGCAGGAAGCCTGCTTCTTCCTCTCTCACTTCCCTTACTTGTGTTCCCTCTCTAGCTGTGTTTCTCTCTGTCAAATAAATAAATAAAATCTTAAGAAAAAAAAGAGCTGCCCACTAGTGAGTATGTTAGGCAGCCTGTCTACAAAAAAACATGATGATGAAGGAAATTGAAGAGCAAAGACCAGAAAGTGCCCTAGCCCTGAGGTGTTCCAGATAGATTTTGAGTATGAAAGTACAGAAAAGAAAAGATGTTTTGGGAAAATGTTTCCACTTCTTGGGCAATTTTATTTTATTTATTTTTATTTTGTTTTATTTCCTTTTTTTTAGCAAAAGCCCACTTATTGCATTTTATCTCATGCCAGCTTCAACATTTTAAAATAATAATTCTATCCCCCAGTGTAGGTAATGAACCTCCTAACAATGTTGAAATGTTTCCAGTCTTCCCCAAAGAAAGGTGGTATTTTGAGCCGGTAGATCAACATTGTGGATCAAATGTAGGGCCAAGGAACACAGATTTTGACCTGGTGACATGAAATCATTCTGGAAACCTAGGAGTCGCTGCACAGTGCCTCAGAAGGCTACTGGACCGAGTGTGGGGAGATGGACAAGTCTGGGCCACTCTAGGAACAGTGAGGCCCCCATGGCCGTGGCTTTGGGCAGTTTGATTTTCAGGGACTTGGAAAAAAGTAGAATGAAAGTGGTAGCTCTGGATCTGGTCCCAGAGTATGTGAAGGGAAGACTGGCCACCAAGGCAGAGGAAGCAGGGAAAGAAGCTAGGGGGATAGGATTCAGGAGCCAAAAATAGATTTGGTTTTTCCGTGTCATCCAATTTCTAGGTAAAACTTTGTGGTTGTGTGTGTTTGCTGATGATAGAGGAAAATAAATTTCTTAGTGCCAGGCTGAACATTTGGCCAGAGCACAATGCACCCTTTGGCAGCTAATAATCGAGGCGCCTTTAACAAACCAGTCTTGACAGGGTGATGTGTGGGGACAGCTGGCTGCCATGTCTTCACACTTGAAGAGCAGAGGTAAAACTACTGGCTTTCTGGAAGAACAGGTTTGCAAAGGCAAGCAGTGGTATCTGCTTGTGTTAACAGCCCACTTAGTTTTGAGTTGCTCTCGAGGGCAGTTTTTGAGGCTTCCCACCATCTCTGATGGCAACTGTAAAGATATTTACAGCCGTGTTACACTTTCTTACTCCCCCCCTCTTTGGCTATTCTTTCAGTTCAGGACATTTATCAGAGCTCATTACCCGCTATTTACATTGGCTTGTTACTTAAAACTCCTTGGGCCTTGAAAATGTGAAATCTTGAGAAGAAACGAGGCATAGATTTTTAGGGTTGGAAAGGGACTGTGAAGGTCAACATTTATCATTTTTATTTACTGTAAGGTTCTTAAGACATTTTACAAAGATCATTGTGCCTGTATTGGAGAAAGAAGTGGGACTAAAAGACTCCAGTGACTGCAAGGACTGAATTTGCTCTAGGATCTGTAGACCCTAAGCTGCCATCGGGAGTGGGCAGGGGTTGCTCTCCAGCACACAGCAAGTGGGCTGTGCAGTATGGTGGGGAAGTAGTGTTTCCCAAAAGGTCTTTGATGCTGAAACATAGGGGAGACCTCATGGCTGTGTCTGGCCCCGTGACAGGAGGTTGGGCTTCCCTACCCCATTAAAATGGACATGCACAAGAGAGATTGTGAGGCAGTTTAGTTCCACT
Organism: Spilogale gracilis; assembly: GCA_004023965.1. NCBI lineage: Eukaryota > Metazoa > Chordata > Mammalia > Carnivora > Mephitidae > Spilogale > Spilogale gracilis. The sequence continues at coordinate 39,809 of PITA01013187.1, forward strand.
GAAAAAGGAAGACATTTCCTTACCTTTCAGTAGCAAAGAAGAATGCTAGAATATACTTGTACGATGCTCACATCTGATACTGAAATTCCGCAGGCAAGAAGAAAGGCTAGATATTTACTGGGTCATTTGAAGATATTCCTCAGAAATTGTATTCTATCATAGACCATCCTGGAAAAGGACTCTAGAGTTTTTAATGTGTTAGTGAGGACTCATGTACACATGTGTACATGAGTATGTGTGCTATCTTTGAACAGAACTAGTTTGTTTGGACCTGCCATGTGGCAGACATGGTGCTAGACCCTAGAGATGAAAAAAAACAAAGAAGACTTAGCTACTGCCTTGAGGGAGGAAGCAAAAGACAGTTATAGTTGGATGTCCTGCTGCTGTCATTCTTGTCACCCTTGGAAGAGTAAATCATTTTTCAGGCATCCAAAGTAGGTCCCTTTTCCCAAAGGTAGGCATAGCCCAATCCTGACCCAATTTAATTTTCCAAACAAAGGAGGCAAGTAGGGTTGATGCCCTTTAGTAGATGAGTGGAAAGCCCTGTTTTCCAGCATAAGCAATATAATCATAAGTCTGTAGGGGCAGGGGAGAGAAATCTATGGGGATGCCCCCCTGAATGACCACAAATTGTATGGTGTGTGGCTTGATTATCTGGGAAAGGAGATGTACTAAAACATTCTGCATGTCAGAGGATGAAGAGGAAAACTGTTTTTACTATAGGTGATGAGGGAGGAAAAGGGAATTGAGACTTGGTGTGTAAGAGCAGACACTGAATCATCTCTGAGACAGCATTCCTAATTTAGCTTATGTCTAGGCTCTGATGGGTATGGGGTTCTCAAAGCCTTGGGAACCCAAGCCTGGGACATTCTTTGCTGAGCTTAACTTCCAGGGAGTGGATTCATGCTCCTATGCATGTCCATGGAAAGTCTGTGGAAAGACTTGGAGCCCTGCTCCCAACCCAGGACAGGACATCCCAGATCAATTAGGAGCTTTAGGTGAGCACCTTCTTACCTTCCAGATCCCAATTATTAGCTCACCTGACCTTGTTCTTTTGTATTAGTAGAGGTGTTCCTTCTCCTGGCAGAGGCTATGCCACCCTATCCTTCTCAGAGCATTCCATAATTATCTATCCTCTCGAGCCTATAGGTTTAGCTGTGTGTCCTCCTCTCTAGCTTCATCTCATTCTGCATCTCATCCCCCTCCCTCTTTCATGTCCTTACAGGCATACAAGTTAGGTTTCCTTCTGCCATAGGTTTTTTGCTTGTGTCATGCTTCTGCCTGGAAGGTCTTTCCTATGTGGGACTAGACTCTACTCTGAGGGAATACCAGATTTGAGCATTGGCAGAATGTGAATTGGAACTCAAGTTAGGTTATTTTTCACTTTATTTCTTATTGATCCAGCCAATGTAGATCAACATTACATGATAGTATGAATGGTCTTCTCTTTCTCTTGTGCAATAAGGAAACCCAGGGAGTTGGATGACAGAATACATTAGATGTAGAAGAGGGCAGCAAACATGAGAAGAATTCTTTGAAAGAGGAATTCCTGATTACACCAGTTATATGTTCCTGGGCTTAATCAAGGTTCAGTAGGACCAGATATGGTCTACCAGCCTCTCTCATCTTGATACCTTCTCATTTCTGAATGTTAGCTGAATCTTCACTTCCTCAGAGAAGGCTTCTCTAATCCCCACTCTGTCCTCCCTTCTTGAGTGATTTATATAGGAGATTATTTGAGTGATTTATATAGGGGATTATGTGGCACATCTCCAGGACCATAAGTTCACCTAGTAGACGCAGATGTTCACAGTGTCACTTTGAATTAGGTAGAGCAGCTGCTCTTGGCACAAATGATGAGGCCACTTCATTATCTTACATAAGGAATGTGTGTGTGTGTGTGTGTGTGTGTGTGTGTGTGTGTGTGTGTGTGTGTGTGTGTGCTGGGGTGTGGAGACTTGAAGATTGCTTAATTTACCTCAGTGATGGCACCTACCTTCTTCACTGTGTCATTTGGCTTTCCCGATGGCTTCCAGATGTCTACCACAGGACATACACAGTACAAGAAGAGGGTCTGGCTCTTGCTACATGACCCTGACAGACTTCCATTCACATCTCATGAAACTGTAGGTATATACATGGTGTCATCATGGCAAGGGGAATGGTGTCATCCCTGTTGACATAAACCATTGTAGACTTACACTTGGCCTCACCATAGGATTCCCTCCCTGAGTCACATGAAAGAAAAATACCTAAATAGAACAAAGGCTGTACCACTGAGGAGGAAGAGAGAAGAGGCTTTTGTGCATGCTACTTCCCATGTTGATGAGATCCCCAATTGGGGTGCGGATGGGAAACCTTGTAAAAGCTCCTGTAGGACCACATTTCTTTTCTCCAGGGCATTTCCTCTCAATCTGTCATTACATATTTACTAGTGTCACTGTTGAAGTGGTCTCCTTGGCTCATCTAATTCTTCCCTGGGAACAAACTGGTGACTCTCAGTCTCTGGCATTTTGCATGGGGTCTGGCTCATAAGAGGCACCCAGTAAATACACGTCAAATGTCTGAGCCATGAGCCACCCTCTTTCTTTGGGGGCATGGAAACAGGACTGGCTTGCCCTTCCAGACTCCATAAGTCCCTGGGGACCACGTAGGGGTGAATCCTCAGGAGGGAGATCCCGAAATTCTACCTATAGTCAATCGTCATTATTTGCAGAGTCTGTATTTGTGAGTTTACTTACTTGCTAAAATGCATTTGTACCACGCCCCTGCCGCCAAATTAATAAAGCACGTTTGCAGTCATTTGCAAACATTGCAGAGTGGTCAAAATTGTGTGAATTGCCTAATCTGCATATCCCTTGCTGAATGAAGTAGAATAAGGTGATGCCCTGCCTTCTTGTATCAGCTCTTGTGCTGCTAGTGAATGTCCTTTTTATGACCTATTTAGTGCCTGTTTTTCACATTTTTGTGCTTTTTGTTGGTGATTTCAATGTTTAAATGGCTCCCAAGTGTAGTACTTAAGTACTATCTCGTGTTCCTTAGTGTAAGAAGGCTGTAATGTGCTTACAGAGAAAATGTGTGTGTTAGATAAACTTTTTCAGGAATGAATTATAGTGTTGTTTGCTTTGAGTTCAATGTTAATGAATCACCAATATATATTAAATAAGGTGTCTTTAAAGAGAAATACACACAAAACAAGGTAATGCATTGACTGGTTGATGAAACTATTGTGACCAGAGGCTCACAAGAACCTAATCCTGTATTTCCCATAGGAGCAATGGTTCAGAATTTGCTAATTCAGTGTTCATGGCCAATTTGTGGAGCAAAACTATTACAAATAGGGAGAATCAACTGTACTTTGGTTTTTTTTTGAGTAAAGAGTAAATGAGGTAGGACTACATTAGGATTTATAGATTATAGAAATATTCATAAAGTTAAAAGGTTAACACTAAATCTTTGTATATTCTGTGATAGAAGTTACATAGGCATGCTCCTGACATATTTAAACAAGAGAACAAATGGCTCCTACAGTCTTTTTTCCCCATCTCTTGTTTTTTTCCTATACCATGTAGAACCTTGTGTGCAAGTATGAATAATTCAAATTTCTTGTCCTAGCTCCATTTATACTCTCCTGAAATATTTGCCCCTTGGTGAGCCCTGTGATCCAGGGGTGAGTAGGCTGGTGGCAAAGTCTGCCCTTGGGAGTCAGACTAGGGAAAAGGGCTTTGCAAACCTTGGAAGAGGGCTCAGGGCCACTTCTTGGATCCAATTCTTGGGTCTAGAAGGGGGGCGGGACACAGACATTGAGTGCTTGGGTCTTTCTTCACCTCTTCTAGATTTCTTGACCACAAGGGAGGGTCACAGTCAGAGGAAGGATGGGTTAGGACCCTCCAGAGTACTGGGCCCAGCATAGGAGACCAAGTTTGATACATTTAAGGTAAGGACTGGGTATGGAGTTTGATGTGGCAAAAAAATGGTTATTTCTATTTCCCTATTAGATAAGAAACAGGAAATTCCTTATGGAGAAACAGTGTTTGGAGTGAGTTTTGAGAGATGATACAGAACTTTCCAGGTGTATGGAGACAAGGACTGTGTTGGGGGGAGAAAATTTCTCAGGCAGAACCAAGTAATAGGATAATGTTTTCAGTGTCTGTGACTAATTCAGGAGGGGTTCAGCATGGCAGGAGAACTATGGATGCTCAGATAGTGACAGGGGCTGGGTCATGGAGGGCATTGCCTGTTGAATTGGAGGGTTCTTCTCTATCTTGCTGTGCTGGAGCACCACTGAGTGATGAAACCATCTCTCTTTCAGTCATAGCAGTATGCATGGTAGATTGGAGAAGCGTGGGGTGGAAGTTGGACTTTGGAAGTAGCTATGGGTTTATTGTAATTTTTCAGATTCAAGGTGAAGAAGGGCTGAAACTTGGTCTTAACCCTGCAAGGTAATGAAAAAGAACATGAGCAAGAATGATGAAAACACATGTAAAAGGAACCATCCCAAAGATTTAATCCTCATGTCAACCCTGAGCAATGGGTGCTATTATTTACTTCCATTTTATAGATGGAGAAGTTCAGGCAGAGAAGGGTTGAATAAACCATTTCTATAGACTGTGTGTGTTTCCTCAAAATTCATATGTCAAAACCTTAATAGCCATTGTGATGGTATTTGGAAGTGAGGTCTTCAGAAGGTGATTAGGTGTAGGGGTAGTCATGAGAGTAGAGCCCTATGATAAGAAGAAGAGGAGTCCAGATCTACCTCTCTCCCTCATGTAAGAATACAGCAAGAAGACAGCCCTATGGAAACCAGGAAGAAAGCCCTCACCAAGAACCATGCTGGCCCCTGACATCAGACTTCCAGCCTCTAGAATGCCAAGAAATAAATGTTTGTTTTTTAAGCCCCTCAACCTAGAGTGTTTTTCTTACAGTAGCCTGAGCTAAGATATTGCTTAAGTTTATGTTGCTAGTAAGTGGTGGAGTAAGGATTTTAACTAGCTATGAATCATATCTCTTTCCCCAATATCTCTAAATCTAAAGGGGCTGGAAAGAACGAGCTTTTCATCTCCCCCTTTGTTTTGTGGGACATTCCATGTCATAGTCACTTCCACAATGGTGTTATGTTCCCTCTTCTCCTTTCTGAAGCTAAGGGGGAAATAAAAATAAATTGATTATTCCAGTGATATCAGTGATGGGAGCCCATGTTTTTGATTAAAGAAGGGCTGTTGATATAAGCCAACAGAACCCCTGAAGGTAAGATAAGACAACTATAAAACTCTGCAACCATGTATGTAATAAACCTATTCTAAATCTTGTAAAGTCATTTTTAAAAAAGATTTTATTTATGTATTTGATAGAGAGAAGCACAGCCAGAGAGGGAACACAAGCAGGGGGAGTGAGAGAGGGAGAAGCAGGCTACCCGCTGAGCAGGGAGCCCAATATGGGGCTCTATCCTGGGTCTCTGGGATCATGAGCTGAGCCGAAGGCAGATGCCCAATGACTGAGCCACCCAGGCGCCCCATAAAGTCATTTAAAATTTTTTTAAAAAAATAATTTATTTATTTGAGAGAGAGAGAGACTGAATGACAGAGAGCATGAGAAGGGAGAAGGTCAGAGGGAGAAGCAGACTCCTTTTTTGTGGAGCTGGGAGCCTGTTGCAGGACTCAATCCCGGGATTCCAGGATCATGATCTGAGCTGAAGGCAGTGACTTAACCAACTGAGCCACCCAGGTGCCCTCCCATAAAGTCATTTAAAAAAATTTATTCATTCATTTTAGAGAGAGGAAGAGAGAGAGAGAGAGAGAGAGAGAGAGAGAGAGAGAGAGAGAGAAGGTGTGAGAGATGGTGGGGAGAGAGGCTTAAGCAGACGCCACACTGAGAATAGAGCCCAATACAGGGCTCCATCTCATGACCCTGACATCATGACTTGAGCGGAAATCAGGAGTCAGGTACAACTGACTACACCACTCAGGAACCCCTTTGTAAAGTCATTTTAATGTACTTTATACCTTAGTATATGTGAGGAATTCCACAGTATAACAGGGGTTACTTTAGCATATGAAAGGGAATTCAATTGTGTCATAAATTGGACCTCTTTAAAACCAATATGCTAACATAATAAGCATTCATTAAATATTTAATTAGCAGGAATTTAGCCTGCTTTTTAGAATGTGGTTATGTCTCCTATGGGCAGGATAGTAATTAATGCATACTCTTACTAACAATGTGTTCCTAAAAAAATTGCTTAGCTCTTTGTACCTAAGGTGCCCCATTTTACCATTTCCTTCCTTCCTTCCTTCCTTCCTTCCTTCCTTCCTTCCTTCCTTCCTTCCTTCCTTCCTTCCTTCCTTCCTTCCCCCTCTCTCCCTCCCTCCCTTCCTTCTTTCCCTCCTCCCTCCTTCCTTCTTTCCTTTTGCCTGTTTGTTCTTCTGGACAATGTAAACATTTTTGCCAAGTATCGACAGAATTAAATTCCTCTGAGTCTTGGATTTAAATCATACAAAATTTGTGAAGTGATTTTGAAAAAAAGTGACATTTTTATAAGACTGTCTTTTTTTCCCAAGGAAATAGCATCTCTTTTCATTTTTGTCTTCTGTGTTTATGTTTCTCCAGTAACTTATGTGTTGTTGTTGTTTTCTTATAAATGATACACATTTGTTGTTGGAATTATTGTCAGGTGGGTGTATCAATCATGCCTACATCATCGGGTTATTGTGAGGATTTGATTAGAATAGCACCCAGCACTTAGTAGGCACCGCTACATTCATCATGATTCGGTTGGGCTGAGTCTCAACACCTTAACCAATGCTTTCCTTCACTGCTTCAAATATGGGTGTTAAAGTTGATCTCTTTCTGATCATTATTCTTTTTATTATTATTTTTATATGTCATTGGAGCAGCTGACATTTGAAATCACCCATGATGCCTGAGGTTATGAGAGTTTGGAAAACAAAAGTAACTTGGCTTAAGGTACAGCTTCATTCCCATTGCTTTACTGTGTTTTAGATGTCTGAGATCCTATCCACTCTGGAATGCCACGATTCTTTCTCCCTCTTTCTCTCAAATTTTCAAGCACTAAATAATTCAGGCATTACAATGATTATTGGTCATTTTCTACTCGATTTGTATACAGAATTCTTTCAAATGGTAGAAGATGTGATGTCATAGCATTCGCTAATCATAGCTACACCTACAGAAGTTGTATCAAAGATGAGAAAAGTTGGAAGACAGAAATATTGAGTGCTGGAGGAAGGGGAGAGCATTAAACCATCTTCTCATGTAAATTTGCATTTCTGGGGTTACTAGTGAGGTGCGCCTCTCCTCCCTTTTGTTGGTTCTCTATTTGATTTTTTTTTTTTTTTAATTCTCTGTTCCTGTCGTTGTCCATTCATCTGTTGGGGTTTTTACCAGTTTGTGCCTTGATTTACATGAGCTCCTGAAAATCATTAAAACCTCATTGGTCATATTTACAGCCAATATTTATTTTTAACAGTTATCTTTTGGGTTCAGAAATGAAAAAAATTTGAAATTTCCCATAACCAAATCTACTGATCATGTGCTTTGACATGCTTATGTTGCTTTAAAGATTGGACAATTTTCCTCTTCCTTCCTTTGGCATAGTCACTAATGCTTATGTTGCTTTAAAGATTGGACAATTTTCCTCTTCCTTCCTTTGGCATAGTCACTAATATTATCCCAAAGTGGGTGAATTTTGACTCTTTAAACCATTTAACTCTTTACAGCCTTGCAGCTTATACTGTTCATTGGTTGATATATATATATATATGGAGAGAGAGAGAGAGAGAGAGAGAGAGAGAGAGAGAGAGAAACTGCTTTTATACCACTTAGTGAATTCATCTTTTGTTTGTTTTTAGAGAGGGAGAAAGAGAAGGTGGGGTTAGGGGAGAAGGGAGAGAGAGAGAATCTTAAACAGGCCCCCCGGTCAGCACAGAACCTGATGCAGAGCTCCATTCCAAAACCCCAAGATCATGACCTGAGCCAAAATCAAGAGTTGGGTGCTTAACTAACTGAGCTACCCAGGCACCCCTAGATTTTGTTTCTATATTGTTGATTTTTTTTTGTTAATTCTCTTTGCAAAGTCAGTAATGGTAGCTTTAAGATATGTTTTCATATCTGGTTGAACTAATTTCTATTCTTTACCATTTGCTTCCTTCTCTCCTTCCTTCCTTCCTTCCTTCCTTCCTTCCTTCCTTCCTTCCTTCCTTCCTTCATTTCCTTCCTTCTTTCTTTCCTTCTTTCCTTCCTTCTTTCCTCTCACCTGTTTGTTCTCCTGGACAATTTAAACATTTTTGCCAAGTATCAACAGAATTAAATCCCTTTGGGTCTTTGATTTAAATAAAACAAAATTTGTGAAGTGATTTTGAAAAAAGTGACATTTTTACAATACTAAGTTTTCATTTTTGTTTTCTGTGTTTATGTTTCTCTAGCAACTTATGTATTGTTGTTGTTGTTGTTTTCATATAAATGATACACATTTATTCTTGGGATTATTGTTAGGTGTCATGTTTTATTGATATTTTAACTGTGAGTTATTGTTATTCCAATACACTTTCTAACTGGTTTATGTTTGTTTGCAAGGAGTGACCTTTAAAAATGAACCTTGTAACTATTTTTACTGAGCCTCTGAAAAATTAATTCTAATACTTTTTCAGCTGATTCTCTTGAATTATTCTTCACTTCAAAGTAAAATGCTATATCACAGTAAGCTCCAAGTCAGCTTATACAGTCCTCTCCAAACTTGTAGCTGTAAAAAGCTGATTTTTGAAAAAAGTGGAATGTTTAAGTATAAAGTCTTCTTGTTTATTTTAGATGCAGTTTTATCAGAATTTACCTGTAATTTTGGAAATCATGGAGACAGAATGTTTTTCTTCTGTGCCTTTCTTGTTTCCAAGGACTTGATCCAAGGGCTAGGGAAAAGTGTATAGGATTCATCCAGCATAGCTAGTAAATTCACAGCCTATGCATGTGTATACACTAGTTGTAGGGAAACATTGTTGACTTCTGATAGTTGTCTTTCACTGAGCTTACATTCATCACCCCAGATGGTTATAATGGCTAGCTGAATTATCTTCTCAATTGGGATTTCACCTTGAAACTCTCAGCTTTTTTCTTGGATTTCTGAAAGCCTGGAGCTTATGCTTCATTCTTGCTACATGATTATAGGAATCCAATTTTTATTTGGTCTTAAACAGTTTTCCTTTCTGCTCTCTGCCCATATCCTTTTACTAATGTCTTTAAAAAGCTTTCTTCTTTTGGGGGGGTAGCATTAATAACACTTTTATTTCATTCAAAAATAGTAGTTTATTTTTAATACAAATTTTGAGCACAGAATTGCTCAGATATTAATGATGATTTTATTCCTCTCTGAATCAACTCATAGAGAGAATTATTTCTAATCCAAGAAATTATGGTGATGTTGCATTCCATCATAGGAACCGCAGCAATATAGGACAGAGGCAAGAAAGTAAAGAACCTGGGGTGCCGGCATGGCTCAGTTGGTTAAGTAGCTGCCTTCAGCTCAGGTCATGATCTCAGAGCCCAGGATCGAACCCAGCCTCAGGCTTCCTGCTCAGTGGGGAGTCCGGTTCTTCCTCTGCTCCTCACTCCATTTGTGCTTGCTTTCTTTTTCTCAAATAAATAAATAAAATCTTAAAAAAGGAGAGAAAGCAAAGAACCCAAGGGGAGCAACATGTCCGCACTAGAAGGAGTGTGTAATCAGCACTATTAGAGCTCAAACGAAATTAATAACATGTTGCAAAAGATAACACATATTTGTAGATTACCTTCAAAACTTGCCTTAAGGGGGAAATTAATTTTCTCTGTTGATTTATTTAAACACAGTTACATTACTACCCATAACAAAATGTTTCCTCTCTAGGTAACTTATGGGGCAAAAGACAGGCTCCAGACTTTTGATGTGTTTGTGTGGGCATGAAGCAGCTTCCCTTACCCAATGTCCCACTGGATTTCCATCAGGGTGCTGCCATATTAAAGGTAGAAAACCCCTTAGTTCACTGGCATGGTTTTTTAGCATCCTTACATGGAAGCCTCCTGATTGGGTGCTTTTGTTATTCCCTGCCTGGTGCAAAGGGAAAACATGAATCTGACATTTAGAAACATGAGATAGCTGTTATATTTTATTTACTGTGAAAGTTTATGTACACACACACACACACACACACAGGCACACTATGTGATGTGGAATGAAATCTTTAATGACACATGTTATACTGACGTGATGCAGGCATCTTTGTGTGTGTGTGTCTGTGTGTGTGTGTGTGTGTCTGTGTGTGTGTGTCTGTGTGTGTTGAGGCCATACCATTCCAGCCTACGGGATTTTTATGTAAAGAGAGATTATTTATATGTGGTTGGTATTTGGAATGTGACTCTCTTGCCAAGTCCTCTAGTTGGTTAGCTTATTTCCTGGGTAATATAATTAGAAAAGCAAAATCCATAGAATTTAAGGTGTTACACATCTCTTCAGCTCTCACTTTACATGAGACAAGAATATAACCATTTGTATTCCAAGCATAGATGGAAACATATCTTATAAATGTTTAATCCACCAAGTGGCATGTATTATCCTGAGCTATTGTCCCAGGTCAGGCTGCATTTTATAACTGCTTGTTCTCAATCTGTAAAGGAAGCTACTGTGATGTGGAGGATAGATCCACTCCTTCTCCACCACCCCTGAGTCCAACCTCAACAAATACCAAGATGTTGGGTTTTATGAAAGGGTAGAATTACCAGAGTTTATTCTTATTCATATCCTTTTCTACCAGTGAGCTTCACTGAAGCAACATAGATTTTTTTTTTTCTGCCATCCCAATGCTGAACTCAAAATATGTTCTAAACCGAAAGGAAAAAAGAAAACGAGTAAAGAAAGGAATGTATGTATATGCACTTTAGTTAGAGTATATTTTAAAACAGAATATATTATATTACTATAATTGCGAGATTCATGACCCTGGTTACCTCTAAGAGATGAAAAATTAAAGCATTGCCAATAATGATCAATTATTAATTTTAAATGATTAATATTATTTATTAAGATCAAGCATAGCCTTATTGAAATAAATCAGATTCTTTTTTAAAAGATTTTATTTATTTATTTGACAGAGAGAAACACAGCTAGAGAGGGAACACAAGCAGGGAGTGTGAGAAAGGGAGAAGCAGGCTTCCCGCTGAGCAGGGAGCCCGATGTGGGACTTGATCCCGGGAGTCCGGGATCATGACCTAAGCTAAAGGCAGACATTTGACAACTGAGACACCCAGGTGCCCTAAAATACATCATATTCTTATAATTATTAAATTCTACTGCAGAAATAAATCTTCACTAATTCATTCCAAATGAATTATAGAATAAATTCTCAAAGTTACTACAAAGACATATAGTATCAACTAGATTGTTAATTTTTCTCACTTATTTATGACCAGAAGTAGGAGATTAAAATATCTTAGAAAATCTCATAGGTGAGTGTGAAAATATCTTGCAGCCGAAAGCCAAATGAGAATATAAGGTTTTAGGATCATTTTTGGCTCATATTGTTTAGATAGCTCTCAATGTGTGGAGTATGCCTGTTTTAGGTAAGGTTTGTGTATTTCAGGGAGAGCTTGTGTATTTCAGGTTTATAGTATTTAGTCCACTAGATGTGTGTCTGTAATTAATAGTGCAGGAAAAATAAGACCCTCTACAGTGTTGAGTGGTAGGGGTGCTTGGGTGGCTCAGTTGGTCGAGCATCCAGCACTTGGATTTAGGCTCAGGTCATGATCTCAGGGTCCTGAGATCCAACTTCCACATCAGGCTCCATACTGGGTATGGAGCCTGCTTAAGACTCTCTCTCTGGGGGCCTAGGCTCAGATCATGACCCCAGGGTTCTGGGATGGAGCCCTGCATCGGGCTCCCTATGCAGTGGGGAGTCTGCTTCTCCCTCTCCCTATGCCTCTCCACCTACTTGTGCTCTCTTTCTCTCAAATACATAAATAAAAGTCTTAAAAAAAAAAAAAAAAAACCAACACAAACCCTCCCTGCCCCTGCCCATGCTCCCTCTCTCTCTCTGAAAAAATGAAAAAAAAAAATAGCTGAGTGGCTAAAATTCTATGTCCTAATATACTTATTCAGGCTTTTCTGTCGAGGATTAGGGATATTTTCAGAGGATGGAGGAGGGTTTCTCTGGGACATAATTGAAGGAGGAGCCAGGATGAATATTTCCAGCTGGAAATGTCTTGTTGAATGGTTCTGTCCCTGACGTTTCTTCTGTGAACCATGATGACTGTGGCTATGAGAGAAACATGCTTTTGTTAGAGGGAGGCTTTCCTAAAAAGAGCATCATTATAAAATAAATTTGGCAGTAAAATTCAATTTGTAGCAAAATATATTTAAAATTGTGCTGATTAAAGTTTCCTGGGCATCCGGGGTCATGACATTCTTCTCTGAGGCAGAAGGTCAGAATTTCAGTGGTGCCAGAAATTAAGACCTACTGAAGTGTCAGGTCATGGGAATGGCCTGGTCCTCAGTAGGAAGCGGAACACCCTGATGGCCAAGAGGACCTTTGATGTTTTGCCCCCAGCAGGCTCTGCTTCACCTCTACTTCTGACCTTGGATGAAATAACCTTCTAACTAACATAATTGGTGGTCCAGCACACTCCTCCTGCTGGCTACCTCCAATTCTAATGAGAATGGCTAAATAATTAAGCCCTTTCTTAGCTGCCTTAAGCTTGGCCTTTGTGACCCCACAGAGCCCCTGTGCCATCATCCCACGAGTTCTCTGGAGTGGATTTTTGGCATCCTTCCCCTGAGGTTTCCTTGTTGCATGCTTTTGTTAGCACTCGTCCCGTGCCAAGCAAACAGCTCCCTTAACACTGGACATGTCCAAATGATTAAAGCACCAAAAATTATATCCCACAGCGGCCTTATACTTGACTTCCTCCTCCCTTACCTTGCTCACCTGCTTCGACCCCATCTGAACAGCAGTTCTTCACAACACATTCTTAGCAAGCCATGCCCAATAGGATTGTGCCGTGTGTAATAACTTCTTGGCTTTGCGATATGCCCTAGAGGGCAGACTTTTCAGCTGCTAAAAGAATTAACCGTTTAGCTGAAGATGGCCCTTATTGCTGGCTGTGCCTTTGTAGCCACGTCTGTGACCATTTAAAAATGTCACTGTGGTACACGGAGACTCCTACATTCTCCACAATAGATCCGTTTCGCTAGTCGGAGTGACCAGGAGGTAACAGTCTTTACCGGCTGCATAGTTAAGTGTGCCAGATTATTTTACAAACAGCTCTGCAGACTCACTTCGATTGCTTATGGACATCGGAACAAGGAGTGACAGCCATCATCAGAATCTGCTCATCAATTCAGACCTCATTTGGCTGAGTTCAACCCACCATCTGGCTCCTAGAGGAGAAGAGAAGAAGTCAATGGGTCAGGTAGCAGTGTCAAGAGACTCTCAGGATATTGAGATCCTTGCGGGGAGAGAAACTGTTTCTTAGTTTTTTTAATGGTGTCCTGAGTGGTTTAGATAGATTGGATAGGGCTCTCTAGGTTCAGCCCAGGGTAGGTGTTCTACAAATTCTAATTCCCCTTAACGGTTCTTGCCTTATTTGTGTGTGTCTTTTGGATAGCATCCAAATACTATGTGTGTCCCAAATATTCACTGCTGCTGAACTTCCTCTCTTCACATTAGATATGACATGGAAAGGGGGGGGGGGGCTCTTATGACCTTAAACACCACCCTTCTCTTCTCTTCTTCTCCTTTTGTCCCCATGTATTTTCATTTTGTTCTTTCTTGTCCCTCCTTGCTTCTCTCTCACGGGGTGGAGAACACTCGGTCGCATTGAGCATGGAGGACGAGAGATGACAGCAAGTAGGAGGCGAAAGGCCTTGGAACTTCGCACAGCTGCAGAATCTTTATATTCAAAAGGATATATCCTTGAACATGGATCAAGTGGCAGTTGTACCTTGTCCTCCTTTGGCTGGCACTTGAGGATATTGTTGTGATTGCCGGGTGAAAGGGGAGTGGGAAGATTGAACAGAGCAGACTCAGGGTCCCCTCAGACACAAAATACAAAAACAGTGATTTCACAAAAATACCTCATGAAAAATTCTGCATGGGGAATTCTACAATGTTACCCTGGAACCTTTGCTTAAAACAGAAAAGGACACAGACCCTTCGGCTCCCCTGGGCTTGCATCTGCCTGTCCACAGTGAAGCAGGGTCACAGAATTGAAGGTTCGCTAGGAGGAGGGAAGGCCCAGCCAGTGGTAGGAGGAAATGACAGCCTCATGCGGCTGTGGGGAAGGAACTGCACGCGAGCTGCCTGCAGATTCATCTGAAATTCTGCCAGTTATTCCCCCTGAATGAAAGGGTTCTAATGCTCAGATAAAACAGTTGCAGTGAACAGCCTAGTCAATGATCTATTGAAAACGAATTTCATGGGTAGAAAGTTGTCAAATCTTTGGCTTCTGCCACTGTTTATTGTCAAATCTGGAACAAGATGGTGTAGAATTTAACCCCAAGTGATTGCATCCTAATTTCAGCAGATTGCCATCATGCAGTGAGTGCTCTGAGAGCTCCTTGCTATTATGAGTCCTGAATCTTGGAAAGCACGGTGTTGTCATCAGCAGAACACAGATCTTGGGGGTACAGTCCCAGCTTCCTGCTTAAGCTCTTGCACCTCCTAGCTTGCTCTTCCCCAGGGAGCCCCTGCACCTCTCAGGATCTCAGCTGTCACTGAACTTGGGCAAATTGGGATACTGACAAGCAAAGCAGAGGGTTGTTGGGATGATTAGTTGCAATTATGCACATTTAAAGTGCTCAGCTCCTCCCCCCGTGTATGACTTGGATCTATGCACAGCGTATGGCTCTCCTTTCTCTCTTCACTTTTCCTGAACCAGTAGGAGAGACCACAAGTAGAGGCAAAACAGTTTTTTTAAGGCAGGTTGACTTCTGCCAAAGTTATTGAGGCCAGTGTTCTCGGACTTTCATGAAATCTTACCTGAAAGTTCTCTGTAAACACATACAATGGAACTTGGGGAGAGGGCCTGGGGTTCCTACTGTTTAGTCCCTGCAGTGGCATGTCCCCTGTGACTTGGGAGCAAAACACCCCAATTCCTTGGGTACAGTGACCCTGGAGTTGTGTACTGAAATGTATTCCCAGGTATCTCTAGGAGCTACTCCAATTCTGGGGCACTGATAATTTATTAGAATGACTTGTTCTAATGGTGCTTGTGTATCTGAGATATTTTAATGCTATCATATACCGGATTCATAAAGAATATGTCAAGGGGCACCTGAGTGGCTCAGTGGGTTAGGTGTCTGCCTTTGGCTCAGGTCACGATCTTGGGGTCCTGGGATCAAGTCCTGCATTAGGCGCCTTGCTCAGTGGGACATCTGCTTCTCCCTCTGCCTCTGCCTCTCTCCCTGACTTTGCTCTCTTTCTCTCTCTGACAAATAAATAAAATCTTTAAAAAAAAAGAAGAATATGTCAGAACTCTCTACCACACATTCTCTCTGAAACCAAAGAGAGAGAAGCCCAAGCCTAGGGGAAGTACCATGTGCTTGGACCTAGGATACTTCCTTGAGGGCATTCCATTTTTAAGCAAAGTGAGCCCAGCCATCGGAAGGCTTCTCAAGGAGCATTGCTTGTCCTTGTGTATACTCTGACACCTGAGGTCAAGATGAGCCAGAATATTTACTTAGTCCCTGGCAGGGAGTGCCTTTCTTGCTGATAATTTATAAACAATAGATGTTAGTGGAAAATTATGAGATATTTTTCTTAAATATCTGAGTTCCCCTATATGTGCTCATTGATGCTTAACTCAGTGCAACATCAGTACCCAGAATATTAAATCCTTCTTACAGAATTAGATTGTACATGCACGCATATGAATAAGGTATGAATGTGGGATGTTTATCTTCTTCCTGAAGATTATAAATTCTTTTGGCAGGTACTATCTCTTTCTATTTCACTGTATAATATGTGCCCAGAGGCACATATTCTTTGCCAGAGTGCATCCTCCAAACAACAGAAATCAATGAGGTTAAAGAACATCCTGAAATGTGTGTCTTAAATATGTTGCCTTTCCCCCCACCGATATATGAACCAACCAGTTGGTGGCTTTCCTTCAGCTATTATATTTATCATACTGATTTTCAAGGTAGATCCTTTATTTTATGATCATTTAAAGGAGAGAAATGAAAATTGGTAGAGTATTGAATATCATACTTTGTTTTTGATTTGGGACAAATACTTAATGGCTTATGCAAGAGCCAAATTTTATTCTATTTTATTTTATTTTAAAGATTTATTTATTTACTTGAGAGAGAGAGAGTGATGGGATGGGACAGAGGCAGAGAGAGGGAGAGAATTTCAAGCAGACTCCCCACTGAGCATGGAGCCCAATGTGGGGCTTGATCCCACAACCCTGAGACCATGAACTGAACCCAAATCCAGAGTCAGACTCTTAATCAACTGAACCACCCAGGTGCCCAGGAACCAAATTTTAACTCTCAACTGCAATTGACAATATTTTGAAGTCTGAAAAAATGTCCTTATGCTGTCACTGTATTTGTCTTTCGTTTGTTTTTTTGCTTTGGCCCATCTTGCTGTATCTGTGCACTGGAGTAAAGGTCTCAGTTACTAGTTCCTTTGATGTTTCCAACCCAATCTGTACCAGGCAATTTACTGAGAGGTCATACCTTTGAAGTCACATTGCTAGATCTGAGAGCACTCAGCCTATTCTTAATCTCAGGAGGGGAGCAGTCCTAGGTTATAGAGAGATAGAGTAAGAGGAAGAAGTAGAAGAAAAGCTTTCATGGGTCTGCATTTTCTGAATCTGGGGGCTCATATGACTCTCCCATCTGTTTGCAAGTGATCAGTGCTTTCTTGTGGGTAGGAAGGGAGGTCGACATCCACTCATATTTTTGGGGTTATCGTTACAAATTTGAAAGCAATGGTATGCTTTAGCCTCTCATGATTTAGTAACAGATGCTTCATAATTGTCTGCGAGGCATCCAAGGTTGGGCTCCCACAGTGGTGGTAGGGACTGTGTGCTTACTATGACAGTACATCAATTTGACATACTGGTTATTTGCTTCCTCCATGCCGCTAACCACAGTGGCTCTCAGCTCTTATATGTGAAACCAAGAGAAGTGATTTCAAATGAAAATGGATATTAATAATCTATCACATAGGTGGCTGCTGGCTGTAATTCATTCTGAGTAATGCTGGCGAGGGCTCTGAGCACATGCCCGAGAGTCTTCAGACATGTGATGAATTCTATCACACAAAAGCAGCTATGCACAACCACATGGCAGCAGGTTTCCACGTGTGTCTGCCTCTATCAGTTTTAGGAACATCATCTTCCTGGATCTGATATCACTAAAGATAAGCCTGGCATCATAATTCTGTCAGAGATGGATGTTTGGGTGTGGTGGTATTGTACCTCGAACATGAGTGGCCATGTGTTCTAAATAAAGGTATGATGTTAATTGCAGACATTATCTTCACATTGAAGGGGAATAATTTGGAAGTTGCGTGGGAATAGTGCCTGCCATTTATATATATATATATATGCATGCATATGTACCCAAATTTCATGCTTGGAAAAAAAAGTACATGTTTTTGTTCTTTTTTCTGAGGTTGCGCCAGAGGTTAGGAAAGAAAAGTAGAATTTTTCTCAGCTTATGAGCAAAGAGATAAGTTCACTGGTGATGGGGAATTAATTAGGGAAGAGGATCGCAGAAGGAGCTGGGAAAGGTAGCTGCCAGAAGGTCTGAGGGGATATAGGTCGGGAGAGGGCTACCTTCATAGTGTCTCATCACCACTGCGGACCCTTGTACTCTCCTGTCTCTTTCAGGCAGAGGTTGGCAATTGTTTTTCTTCAAGGGGAGAAGGAAGCATGTAGAACAGAAAAAAACCAGGGCTGGGAGGTACAAGCAACAGGGAAACATCTGAAGGAAAATCTTTGCAGGTTGTTAAAGATCCAGGAAAATCCTTGCAAAGTGCTGGTTCTGAGTGTGAGTGGTGGAGAGCTTGAGGCCCTGAGGGGATTCCAGGCTTCTGCAAGAGAGCAGACAGCAGGAACAATAGAAATGACAGAGATGGCAAGAGTGACATTGACACCATGGGCAGCTGACTTTTATGTAACAGTTTCTAGGAGTCAGTTACTGTGGGTAGCACTTGGCCTTCATCATCCTATTTAATATAGTGGGCACAGAAAGATGATCTTATGCCCATTTTACAAATGAGGAAATTGAAGTGTAGAGAGGTTAAATTGCTTACTTAAGGTCAGCCTTAAGTAAGTATAACCTTACTTATGGTAAGTAATGGTAAGTAATAACAATTATAAAGTTATGGTAAGTAATAACAATAATTTAAATTTAATCAAAAGGGAACCAGATTGCTTTTAGGTGTTTGTAGCTCTATAACGGTTTTGTTATTGTTGTTGTTGCTTGTAAAACATTTGACTCTCCATCTTAGCTGTGCTTTAGAATCATTTAGGGAACTTTATTTTTTTTTTTTTTTTTTTTTTTTTTTTTTTAAAGATTTTATTTATTTGACAGAGAGAAACACAGCCAGAGAGGGAACACAAGCAGGGGGAGTGAGAGAGGGAGAAGCAGGCTACCCGCCGAGCAGGGAGCCCGATATGGGACTCGATCCCGGGTCTCAGGGATCATGACCTGAGCCGAAGGCAGTTGCTTAACCAACTGAGCCACCCAGGCGCC